>LKNJ01001863.1:0-77552 GCA_002120245.1 Maccullochella peelii | reverse complement strand
GTTATGATATGGCGCTATATAAATAAAACTGAACTGAACTGAACTTTAATGAGAACCTCCTTCCCCCATCTTACACCACTCCTCCACCCACCCCCCTCCTCTTTCAGATTACATCAGCGTTTCTGCTGACAGGCCTGCCACACTGAAGGTCACTGACTAACATATCTATCTACATACACTGTACAACAACTGTAATGACAATAAGACAATACCTGCCTTGCAGGACACGTATTTGAAATGTTTCTGTAATTTTACAGCAAGTGCAGCCTGTATTCTTACTGATGTACAATATGCTACTTTACTAGTCTGAGATCATTTTGTGCCACATGAGAAATTGCATTCATGAGGATTTAAAGTTCACAGTTAACACATGCACCTCTGGGAGTAGAGACAGTTTAACCACAGTACTCTCTACATTGAGGTTATAGGGGAATACAGTATCAGTTCTGTCAACTATGCTTCACATTTTCCCAAGTAATATTTAATACTTTCTGTGTGTGATTACTCTTTTTTAAAATATTTTTTTTATACAATTTACACACAAAAATTAAGTCTTGCTTGAAAGTTCTGCTGTCACAGCTAACAAATGCATGTTATTGAGGCATTCATTTCCTGATGACTTATATTATTATATAACTCCAGAAATTGAAACCAACTCATCCAATGCCATGGCTCTAACTTCTCCTGGGTCCAAAACCAAGGAGTGACTGTCATAACCAAAGTTGCATCTTTTGTCTTATTGATTACATTTTCTATGAGTTTTACTTTGAAATGTACAGGTGCCTGTCAAGGGCTAAAGGCTGCCAATGTTTCTGAGATTCTGACATATCCTACCTTAGCTGCTAGACAAGAGAATTTACGCTATTACTTATAAACAAATATCAATCTCAAGAAGAGATTCAAGAATTGACCAATAAATCTTCTTTAAATGGAATTAAAAACATCAGACTGCCTGGCTCATGGAGCTCATGTGACATTAGTTGTTGAAGGAAGCATAGGGTAATTTTTACTTGTTTTTACAACCCAGATTTTATGCAGCAACATGTAAATACGTAATAAGGAAAGCTGACCAATCCGTACAAGAACTTCAATGTGCTGGCTACATTTGTGGTAGCATCATGTGAGCTTGAAATACGTGTTGGTCACTTAAATGTAATTTCCATGAAATTTCGAATTTTGAAGTTGAAAAACCTGTAGTTAGCAATGACATACTCAGCCTGCACAACATTAATGTAAATGAAGGTGTCATCTTCATATATGTGCAATTTCTTGCACATTGTTACCATATCTGTTTTAGAGAACGGAGTAAGAAATGTAACCTTTTCAGGAGCCCTTTTGCAAAAACTCAACCAAAAGCACAGTTTTTAAACATTTATAAAACTTTTATAAAGTCATGAGATCAGACAAGACTTAAGGTTTCTACTGTTATGCTGCTGTGTTAATTGAGATTATTTGATAATGCAAAGACTTGTTTGCAGTATTTTTGGAGATAAGAGTCTGGATCAGTCCTGTGTAGGGTTCACCCCTTCTGTAATGCTGATGGAGTGAAACCACATGCATTATAGCCAGGGAGTTGCTTATTTATTTCCTGGCTCTGAGAAGTGCACATGGAAAGATCAGTGGACCGACTATTACATTAACAAGGTAACTCAAGAAAAAATGCTAAACAGAAAGTTCTTTGTATTGAGTGTACATTGGCTCTGTGCGTCAGACATTCCTATAAGCTCATCATGTGTCTGGTTACTTTGATCTGATGATGTAAAGTTTTAATCAGATTAGATCTTCGTGTGTCAGTCATACTAATCTAGTCAACACTGTGGTTAGAGAAGGAGCTTCAGTGTCACAGAAGCTGGTTTTTAGTTAAAAGGCTGACGGGTAAAAACAGTTTTACATCACTGGTTTCTGTGGCAGTATGACCTCACTTCAACTTTGAGGCAATGAACAATACTGTGCCTATGACCCGTAATGTCTATTATTTAAATCAATATTTTCACACAAACAGTGGCTCAAATGACTATGCCTAGTCTGTCATCTGTTCAAATTGCTGATACCCCACCAACGGGATAAATAAAATGTCTATAGTTACTTTCAGGTTTGCACACACTTTGACGGGTCTTAAACCTCCAAGATTCAACTTTTCATCAGTGTGTTTCTCTGTTCAAAGTGTTTGTTTGTTTTGTTGCACTGTGTGTTGGGGGTTTCGGTTTTCGTTTAGCTGCACAGGACCCTCAGCCTGAGGCCTGTGTAAACTTGGTTTTGAGCACTCGGGCTGTAATTTGTATGTTCTCAAATTCCAAACGAAATGGCACATGGCTCAACCTGCAATTAACATTTAAACCTCAACATCATCTCCCCGTGAGCGAGGCAGAGATGCTCTACCCTCGCACACTGCACGAGACACCGTCGGTACAGTGAACCATAGCAGTCTGTCACCTATACCAACAAGAATGATGTATATACTGTGTGTGTGTGTGTGTGTGTGTGTGTGTGTCACAGAGAGAGATTAGATAGAGATTCAAAACTATATTCAAATTATATGATTACAGCAACTTGTAATAGAGATACCGCCTTCAGTATCAATGACAAATAGAAGAAACAAAATCCAAATGGATAAACAAAGAAGCTGCAGGACTGTTGTTTGTTATAGAGTTTTTACATGAACCACAAGAAGGATACGCACCAGTCTCACTATATTACCACCAAAATGCTGAACATGCAAAAAGCAGATGTTACTTGACCTTGTTAATCATTTTACCTGTATGCTAATGTTTTAAAATCTACAATGTAGATGGTCTAATGACACTACTCTGTAAATCTAACAATGCATTGCAAGCCATTATATTTTTTAGCTTATTGTGTGTTTTGCTCATAAAATCTTTATTCTGCAAAGAACTACAAACATCAGATACATGGTGAGGTAAAAGGTCCAATAATCCCATTTTAAATGAAGTATAGTAAAAGTATAAAGTCTCATACAATGGAAACACTCAAGTAAAGTGTACTTAAATTTGCACAATTGCACAGGGATTTATGTAAATTCTCTCTACCAAATCCCCACCAGGAATGTTTGTATTCATCTCATAGTCCTAATATGCAATTTGTATTTCGTACATGTGACAATGTACTTCTTTAATCATATCGTCTGCCTTGTGTAGGTTTGTTTTGGTGTTTGCAGTGGATCCCATATATCAGTGTGTTTTGTAACAGCTCTAATTTAATTTAGCAATCTCTTAGGATAGATCTAATTCCTGTTAAAGGCGGATAAACGATGCTACAAGCTATGAAGCTTTTTTATTTCATTTATTAACCGTTCTCCTCTTCTCTCAGCTCCATCAGCACCGTCTGTCTCTGATGCTGCAAGGCGTGCCGCGGCGCACCGGAGCCCCATGTAACACTGAAGCAGGAGGAGGAGGAGGAGGTGGGGGTGTCCTAAAAGAGTTTGCTGGTCCTCACACTTCATCACTCCAGGTCCAAGCCACCCCGGGGCGGAGCTGCACTGTAAAGCTCGTATCGTATTTCTGGACGCTTTGGATACTCGCTTGCTGCAATACAGTCGTGATATCTTGGTTTTGCGTGGAGAGTTGTTGTTTTCTTTTAGACTGAACGTAGCCAGAGACGAGAAGAGTTCACCTTTGTGATCGTTCGCCATGGGAGCAGAGAGCTCAGTGCAGCGGGACGGGAAGAGCCAGGAGGATGCCTCAGCCTCAGCCTCAGCCTCCGCTGGGGAGCTGAGTGCGGAGGTGAACGTGCTCCAGGAGGGAGGCAGCGTCCTCGACAGCAAGGTAGAGCCGATACTGAGGCTTTCTGATCCCTGTCGCTGTTTACCAGACCTCCATGCGCAGTGGGCACGGAGACATGTTGTCATGTTTGTTCATTTAGTGGTGTTTGTTCTGCTTCCTGGTGTCTGCTGTAACGCTCATACTTCACTTCTAGATGTAGTTTACCTGTGTGTTTGCAAACATAGGCTACCTGTCGTCACCCCCCTCCCCACCCCTCTAAATTCTGTGTTCATCAGCAATGTGCTGCAGCGCACAGCCTCCATGTGCGCCTGACGCTGTTTTTGCTGAGTAATGGGTCGAGTTGTCTGCAGTCCCGCAGTAATAAAACGCAAGGAGCTCAGCCTGGTCCAGATTCACATCCAGACAGGCCACCTGGGCTCAGGGTCTTACTCAGGGGACACTCTGAGTCACGAACAACCATATTTGTCCTTTTTGACAGTTTTGGAGCTTTTGGGCAAAGCACATGAAGAGCAGTGAAGGATTATTGATTTAGACTATTTTAAAGAATGAGGGTTTTGTATTATTTTTGCTTATTGAATCAAAAAAAGCAATCCTATAATACATTTCAAAGCTAAACTGTCATCTAAAAGAGACAGTTTTTTTTATTTGCATGTATCTAAAGTATAAAACAAGCAACATTTTGACAGCTTAAAAAACACACAAAAATCATAAAGTTATGACAGATGTGCAGAGCCAGAAAAGCCAAGAGGTGTAGCCTATCATGTGACTTCCTTTGAAACATCAAAAAACAGGAAAAATATAGTAAAACCTTAAAAAGTAATATGTGAAAATAAACATAATAACCAGAAATATCATATGTATTATATATTAGCCTATATCATATGTGATATCATAAAAGTCACAATAAACTTATAATTTAAAACCACAGACCGAATATATGAGTTTTACACAAAAAAAATGTAACTTAACTGATAAAGAAGACCAGATTATGAGCTTGTTTTCATGCTCAACAACTAAACTCTTACATGTAAGAGTTCACGTACTGTTTTCATTTCCTTGGCTGTGCAGTATGTTGTGGGCAGCTGCCATCATCTACGTGATCTTGCCGACTCTGCACTGTTACCTCGGTGTAAATTGCTCAGCATTGTGTGAATGAATATTTGGAAAGCGCCTACTAATGACTATGTATGTTTCGCCACCTGCTCTATTCGCACCTTGTATAACCTATTAGATTTATTAACTTTTTTTATAGACTGGAGGTCAGATTTTGTGGCACGTCTCTCTTCCTGACAGGTCAGCAGAAATGGTCGAATGACACTGAAGGAGACACTAAGTGAGACAGAAAGCACAAAGGGCTGAACATAGTCAAGATTTGAATCATAGCTACATTTGTTCATTCTTGTTTTTTCTTAAGAATGTGTGTTGTTTGTGCTGTTGTTTTCCAGTGAACTGACACCATCTGTGTGGCGGTTGGATGTTTTGTTTTGCCCTGAGCTGTTATCATCGCAGTAGCAGTGTTTTCGCTCGTATTTTACCAGCGACATTGGAATGTATGATATGAAATGTTTCTGAGCTGCTATTCCGACTTGAGTACGTCTATTGTGCTTTGTGATTCCAGCTGTGTAGCAGGTTGTTAGTCAATGACTGCACTGTCCAGCTTTCATACCAGCCAAAATACCCACCACAGTCATATTGTTTGTTGTTGTACATACATTAATTATCATTCTTTACAAATCAGTAAAAACAGGAAATCAGCAGCCGAAGCACAGGGACTTCAGAGGCATCATAGAAATATGAGAAACACATGAATTCTCCAAGCCACTTAACAAATTTATTACTCACATTTAGTTTTTGGCAAATTGAGTAAAGTTGGTGACGCCAATTTTAATATGATCTAATTTCAACACGTTATTATAATTATTGTTCTGTTTGGAGGCTATTTGCACTTTAGTATTTCCGTTTTATTCTACTTTATACTCAACTCCACTACATTTCCGAGGGAAATATTGCACTGTTATATTGTACTGATAAATCGTGAAAGATTAAACTAGTGGTTCCCAAACTTTTTACAACCTTACAAAAGAGTGTCTAGTTGAGGCTCCTTGTCACATTTCATCTGTCTGTGAGTTGGTAGCAGTTCCACCAAAGACACATTTTCCCTCTAATCTTCTCAAATGGTTTTATTTAAATAACTGTTTGAGGCCCAAAAAGGTAAAATGGTCCAATATCTCACAAATAAGCAAAGATAAAAAGTCCAATTTTCTGAATCGATAAATCAGAACTTTGTTGGTTTTTTTTTGTTTTTGCTCCCATTAATCATCTCACGACCCCTCAGATTTATCTTGTGACCATTTGGAAGGGGCCAGACCCCGATGTTGGGAACCACTGGACTAAACTACCTGTATATACTAACTGTATATGAAGTGGTTAAACTAGCTCCACCTCCACCAGCTACAACAGTAAAATGTTATTCACACATTGATGCATAGTACTCTAATAATGTCATTAATATATTACCCACAGGGGCCATTTTTCTGCAGTACTAGTACTTTTACTTTTGATACTTTAAGTATATTTTACTGATAATAATTAAAATACTTACAAAGTGAGATTTTAAATGCAGGACTTTTACTTGTAATGGAGTATGTTTGCATTGAGCTTTGGCTAAGTCTGACTGCAAATCTGTTAAACAATTGTGAAAAGGGAGATTTCTGTTCAGAAATCTGTCTGTAACCAGTTTTGGCAAGTGCAGAGGACGACCATGACCTTGGTTGTAGCACAAGGTATTTTATTCCTGAACCATCTCAGAGAAAAGGAGGAGTAGGAGGGAAACTGCAGATTATTTAACTGTGCCATGTTTTCTCTGTAAGTGATGAGAACAGTGATTTTGAAACCATTGTCAGGTTAAATAGTAAACATAGACATTAAAGTCATGTTAAATTGGGGGGGGGGGGGGGNNNGGTTTGGATGGTGACAGTGTATGCTTGGCTGAAGCGGATGGAGCCGTCCAGCTTGATACACAGTTGATAAATATCCTCCTCACTCCACAGAGGAATTATAGCAATGTCTCTCTCTCTCCACCACCGACCCGCCTTCCTCATATCTCTCTGTCTCCAACAGCCTCACAAGTGTTATCAAAATGATCACATTAAGGACATAAATACCCACAAGTGGGTTTTTACATTAGACCCACACTTATGTAATTAGACATTACATAAGTTACTTTCCTGAAGGTTGTGTTGTTGCGACCTACAGTACAAAAAAACCATTGTATTAATGCTACAAAATATTATTTCAACTCATCGAAATGTTTGAGAATGTTTTCAAGACATTTTGCTTCCTACTACCACTAGCTATTATGTGCTCTATGACCTGTGTGACATATGCATAAATACAAAACAATTAGTTATGTTTATGCCAATTTGGCCTTAATCAACTCATGCAAGATTCTTAAATGAGTTACAATAATCAGATTTTCATTAGATTATCACAATGGAATTAGTAGATTGTATGTAAACACATTTTATACATGCTGCCACAACCTCTTTCAATGTGTGTGTGTTAGACTATACTTTTATTTCCCAAACTGACATGTCACAAATTAATGTCTGAAATCTCTCTCTCAGAAGCTCCTTTCAGACATGGAATGTGTAACATCGCTGAGTTCATCTGCAGTTCACACAAGTTGTAGGTCTCTCTCGGAAATCTTTCAAACTCTGTTTAAATGTGACAGGACCGTTATGGTTTGAGCTTGCTTGCGCAATGTTTGGCATTTGTTACATGACATGGGAAGCTATTATATTTAATGAAGCAAGACCCTGTTTACTGCAACATGCTGCTTATCACTCTTTTTATCTGATCCCCGGTGTGGTGGGAGATTGCAAAAGTCCCAGGCTGGAATTATAGTTCTGCAACTGTGCACTGAAACAGGAAACGTATGCTTGATTTTGTCCGTGTGTGCTTCAGGGAATATTGGCAATCACAAGTGTAATGTAAACGTACCTTTAATAGTCAGATCTTCCACTTTATGTCTAAGTGTCACCTCCTGATCTCTTGTGACGGTTTGCATGCTATACGCTAAAATACCCTGCCTTTACTGGCAGTATATCAGATTTTATTCACACTTAAAGAGTAGCTTAGGTTTCACTGTCCTCTCTAGGTGAAACTTTCACCTGTAACTGCACCCAGCAGTGATATCACAGTGTACTGACACACCCTGGAGTACACTTGTACATCACTGCAGTAAGGAGCGAAGTTAAAAGAGCGGAGATAGCAAGATATTCTGCAGGTGTTAAGTTGCTCTTTAAGCCACGTAGAAAATCGTATAAAGTTATAAAGTGACTTTTACAGAAAAATGACTCATTGTAATTTGTAATTTGACCAACACTTACAATTGGTAAAATTGGCAGAGAAGATTACTTCTCCCTTTAATTTCTTACTTCACTTCCCTTTCTTGCACACTGGAACTTTCTGTAAATACGATGTTACTGTTGTGGAACTACAGTAAATGTCAGTCTATTAACTCACATCTACGCCCACTCACAAATGAACAATAGCAAACACACCACAAATAGCCACCTGAATATGAGACCTGCATCACATGTCAGCTCCTCCTCCCATCAGAACAACAGCGGCAGGTGACTTCAATGATCCAACATCATTTTATGTAATGTAATGTGTGCTGATTAAGGCTGGTACGTTCCTGTATAATGAGCTGCAGCTGATCAGACGCTGCTGTGGCTCTGATTATCCTGTTTAGCAGAGAGAGAGAGAGAGAGAGAGAGAGAGAGAGAGAGAGAGAAAGAGAGGAGGGGGAGGCGAAAGGGGTCAAACAGAGGATCCATTGAGGATGGGACGGGACAAGCCGGGGGCCCCTGTGTGTACCGGCCCAAAACAAGAGGAAGGAACCAACATGGGGAGGGGCTGGAGCAGCGTTTTGGGTGGGCAGGGGAAGAGGGGATGGGTGTGGAGCCCAGAGAGAGAAAAGAAAAAGAGTTTGAGAAAGAGAGAGAGAGTTAGAGGGGAACCTGCCAGGGTGACATAAAGGCAGATGAATTAGCTGATTGTTCCCTCTGTCCTCCCTCATGCCTGATTTTAAAAGGACACTGATGACAGAGGTTTAGTGAAAATGGGCTCAGGTTTTATGGTATTGTGTTTGTGAGTGTGTGTGTTGAAGGTGGAGGTATGGGAACTCCTCTTTCCAAAATCTGATCACAAAAATCGATTTGTTTTCCACTCTGCAGTTGTAGCTAACTGCTTTGTTTACTTTCAATCAGTTATTTCCAATCAAAACCTACTTTTCACCTACATATACTCTAGAAACTCCAAAATGGGACCTTTAAGCTCTATTTGGGTAAAGGAGGCCTTTAGTAGATGTGAAACTACATTTTTGTAAAATGCAATAAAATCATAACTAGACTAAATCTAAAATGTTTGGTTTTAGTGTTGGCAAAGAATTACAATTTATATGGAAGCAGGTCTAAACTGTCTGGGAAATCTAAAATACTAACATACTTTCCTGTTTGTCTGTATCAGTCAGCCTATACCTTCATCATCTGTACGTCATAGTAACATAAAATAAAGAATAATAGAAAATTCTTACTTATTTACTATTATTTACCAGCCAAGGGTTAGTTTACTGCTCCAGGGATTTATCTTTAACATGGAAACTAGCACGTGTGTAGGTCAGTGAGTTTCTGTTGAAGAGTCAAAGTAATTTATAACTGCTCAACCAAATATGGCATAGTAGAAAGACTGTGAAACATACATCTACTTTTAAATACCCTACAGCAGATAAACAGCCGCTCTGTAAACTCTAGTAGACAACTGGTATTTTGAACTTTCCATGATTAATTTTTTTGTCCGAAAAGGAAATCAAATTTATGATTCTTTTTTCTCGTTCTTGTTGTGGAGAAACAGTACGTGGCTTTCTGCTAATTAATCTGTCCCTCAGCCAGCTTCCTATCTTCCATCTCTCAGATTCACTGCCAGCTCCATTACAGTAAAAAACAGACGTGTGTGTGAGGATGTGAAAAACCAGAGCTCTTTTGTTGCTCTCCCCTCTCTGCCCCTGAAAATTAGACCTCACTCCAATAGTTTGATCTAATAATGAGTGCACAGGACAATATCAAATCCCAAAATGACATCAACATCACAATGTTACATAATGTTATAAAAGACGATGTTTTGTTTCATCTAAGCTGCTTGTTTTTGTTTTTACAGTGTCTGTGAATTGTTCCCAGCTCATATTTCCAGCTCAGTTATCCATTAAATTGTTTACACTGCAGCAGAACTGCAATAAGTGTTCTTATTGTGTGTTCTTTCCGCAAAATACTCCAGTCAACTCATTGACATTGAACATTGACCACATCAAAAAGAGCTATGACGTACCATTTAACTAACTCATCTGTATTACACAAGTATGTCGGTGTTTTGCTTAAAAACCTGGTTGTTGCTGTTAGTTTTCAATCAGCTGTGCAAATGCACCAGAACAAATTCTGTTCAAATCAAAAATTGAGAATTGCCATGAGTCTACAGTATAAACTGTACTGTATGCAGTGAGACTATAAATTTCCAAATTATATCATAATTCGTGTGGTTTAGGGCAGTGGCTCCAAACCTGTGTTGGGTTTAGAATTGTGTTAACACAAATTGGAAAATGGCCTTTTATTCAATTTAGAAGTTACAAGTCAGATTCATGTTTGTGCTGCACAAACACTCGTCAGTGTCGCTGGTGCAGGTGTGGCGAGGGATTTTCCTCCCTGGGAAGCATTGTCCTGCAGTAATTATGTGTTATTGAATATATGAGGTCTGGCCAGCAGGTGTTGGCCTGCTCACTGCCCCACAGGGACTGTTACAGCTACTCTGTCCCAATCAATCATTATGACTAGAAGACTCAGTCACATCAGTGTCCTTATTGTACTGCCTTTGTTAATAGCTTCACCAGTTTAGGTAGCTGAAGGTAGCAAAGAAGACTGCAAGGTCCTCAGTATCAAATGATTGTTTGACATTTGCCTCAAGTAGCAAAAGATTACTTCTACATTGCAGACTCTTTAATAAATGAGGATATGTCTCCTTGCATAATTAGATTGTGATCTGATTACAGTGCTAATCCTATACGACCCATTATCTTTCTATGAAACAGTGGTTTAAAAGGTGCTTACTTCCTTGTCAATGCCTTTAAGTTAGAAGTGATGAGGCGTGAATTTTCATCACAAACGAGAAGTCTTGTGGTTTTTGCATGTTCAGAATTTAAAAACGATGTCTTCTTCTGTTTACATCTAGTGCCGTCTCCTCCACTGCGACACTGTGCTCAAAATAACCTCTCTTACCTCCATTACATCATGAGCCACTGTGGACTCGCTCACCCATCTTGCCTCTATTTTCTTTCGCCCTCTTCTCTTTTAGCACCATGATTCATCTTTTAATCTTTCCATGCAACTGTTAGCGCTTGCTCTGCACTCTGTGACAAGAGTGGAAATGCACCAGGTTTTTTTTCCATTTTGTTTGACATTACTTCTTGCATCAAACCAAATGGCTCTTTCCTGATCCCACGTTGCTCATGTAAGCCAGAATATAACATTTTCATATATAACCAAAACTTATGAAGTTGTGTAGTATGAAGTCTTCATACCTACTATGAGCATTTTCTTATCTGGCAACCTTGTTGGCAGAAAAACAACAAAATAGGTGGTTTTTCAGGGCAACTATTGCCCTGGCTTACATTGATTTGCATGTAGCCAAAACCAAGACTTGAGAAGAAGTGTAATAAATTGCACTTATATGAGACACTTCAATTCACAAGTGCAAATGGCATATAAGAGATTTTACTTCCACCGATGAGAGAGAACATTTCTTATTTTCAAGACCCCAAGGTCACTTGTCAGGAAAATAAAAAGTCAATGCTATAACCCATCCTGTCGTTTTTATGGTGAGAGCACTCTTCTCTCTACATTGTTGGGTTTTCAGCCTCACAGGGCTCCATAAGGTATTTTATTTAGGGCTTGTTCACCCATCTTTCTGCCTCCTTCTCTGTTGCTCTTTTTTGCACATCCATTTTTCATCAGCTCTGGTCCTGATGCAGCACTAACTGCTACGCAGAGCACAGTGGAAGATGTGTGAAGTCATGGTGTGTGCGTGTGTGCGTGTGTGCGTGTGTGTGTGTGTGTTGTACCGGTGTGTCTGTGGTGCTGGTGGGAGTCGGAGCATTTGAAGGACAAATGGTGAATCATAGCTTCAGTACAGCTGCTTTCGTGGTCAGCATATTCATGTAGGGCAGTGTAGGCGCTCTAATCTCTACAGCTGAGGGATCTGAGATTTACTGTATTGATCAAACACACGACTTGTATGTCACAATCCCCGTTCAATAACAGTAAAACTCGTTGACTTGAAAAACCGAGAGCAGAGAAGCTTTATACATCTTCTACTCCACCACATTTCAGGAAAAATATTATACTTTTTACTCCATTACATTTGTGTGAGAGCTATAGTTAGTAGTTTGCAGATTATGATTTCAAAAGCCTATAATAAGGATCTAAAATATGACGCTTTGTGATACTGTAAATCAAACTACCCAGCAGTACAGGAAATAGTTATCCCCACTTCAACCAGATACAACCATGAACTGCTGCTTATATGTAAAAATGCCATTCTGCTGCTTGAATACTTTTACTTTGCTCATAATATTTAAGTATATTTACTTAGGTACAATTTTGAGTGCATGACTTTTACTTGTAATGGAGTATTTATATATTGTGATATTGCTACTTTTACCTGAAGGATCTACAGACAAAGAGCATACTATATATACTGTACATCTTTTGCAGTTAACTCCCTCTAAAAGTGTGTTTCCTTCAGCAAACCTGTCTACCAAAAATTACATTTACATAAGACTAATTTGCACCAGCAAATATATTTTGAGAGAAATGTAAAGCCTTCCAAATTACGTTTCAACATAATGAGAAAACATTTTGAATGAACATATCTGCAAAGTATTCACTGACAACTTATTTATTTTCCCTTCAGTATCAGAATCGGAATGAAAGCCTGATTCAAGTACTGTGTTAAAATGAGGAAAAATTTGTGGTTAAATAATAAAAAAAAGTCAGCACTAACGGCATGAGACAGGACGCAGCAGGGCGCATGATGTAAATCATGGTCTCCCTGTATAAACCTGATCCACATGAATAAGCATTTCAAGGTTTATGACTTTAACTAAAGATGGGAGATGTCCAAAAACGCAAAACATGTCACTTCCTCTTACACCAAAACTGTAAGTCTTTACTGACGTCACAAAGTAAAAGTGCTTTCATCACAAACACCTTACTGTACTGTATATACTGTTACATTAGGACTCTGTAAGTGGGGTCTTATGATGCCCACTGCAGTTTTAGTATAATTAGAAACATACAGCACAGTGAATGAGGTGGTCACTGCTTACCCATTTCAGGTAAATGGAAGTGTTGTTTTAAACTGCAAACAACTGCTCACTGCTTTATTGAAATGGGGACTGAAATACAGTATATCCTCATATTCCATAAACTACTACAGTCCAATATTTTGCAGAGAAGCCTAGCTGCTTAGACATGAACAAGTTTAAAATAATCTGCATAATCTGTATGATTTATCGAGGCCTCAAGACACCATGACATAACACGTGCTTGTTTGTGATTAAGCTATTTTAAGCTACATGTTTTAGACTAGATAATTGCATTAGCGGACCAGAACCCATACTGTTCCTGCTCTGTTAAGCAGGCGAATGAAAGTAATGAGACGACAAGAACAACACTGAGGAGTTGATTGTATTTCTGCAAGAAAACAGATTTCTATTTAGAGCTGATTTCTTTCACATGCCTCATTTAATTGTGTTAAAATCAAATGGCACCCAGCAACATGTGAGAAAAACTTTGATAGATGGACGCCACTAAGGTTTCTTCTGAAATTCCTCCTCCTCTCGTTGACACTTAAATATCTGCTCCTGTGCTTTAAAGATGCACTAATCAATATTTTTATATTAACAATGGATCAAATGACTGCATGTAATGTGAAATAGTGGCAAACCCACAGTGAATTATGACCCGTCTCCACAGTTCCTCTCAGCTCCACAGGGCATTTTAGTGTCTTTTAGCTTTATGTTTTGTTTTTCCAGCTCTTAAACTTCAATCTCTACATGTCCAGCACCAAACAGCAAACAGACAAAGTTAAGGACTCGCTGATGAACACAGTGGAACATTTAGCAGCTAAAGAGCCAGATGTCTGTAAAGATTCTTTCTAAATCAGAGGATATCTAGAAGTGCAGCTGGACTTGCTGTAGATTTTTAAAGACATTTAGCCTCTGGTGACTTACTTTTGCCAGCTGGCAAAAAAGCACGACTCCAAATGAAAGTTAATGTTGCTGTGTGTCTGCTGGATGTGTAAATAGGCAACTGTTTGCTAACATAAGGTGGTAATATGTCAGTTTTGTGTTTACATATTTTTCCACTTTCTCCAAATGGCCAAAACATCAATTATCAAAGATGGTATACATGCATGTATACCATCTTTGATAAACATAATTGGTTAAATAAGAAAAAACATGTTTTTTCTTATTAATTAATAAATACAACTCCATATAGTTAAGTATCATAAAACACTGCTGTTTTTGATCACCTTGTCAGGTTGCACCTGCTCAGGTCGACATTGCTAATAAAGTTTGTTCAAAATGAGGCACGTTTGACACCATCTTTGTATTTTCATACAAATGTTGCACCGAATAGTTTACGACAGCCAGCTTTATGTTTTTGAATGTTGAATTTTAACAGTGCACATGTTTTTGTAAATAGCTTGGTTGTTTTTGTTTAGGCTGGTGTTTATGGTGTCTTTCTGTGACAACATCTGTTTTCTATGCAGTAATTACATTAAGCCAAGAAAATGAACAGTATTTCATAGTATAACAATACAATTCTGTCTTCACCTAAACAGAACAACATGGTCATGTTGCAAATTTTTTAGGAAAGTATGCAACATAACTAAGAACTAACTGAATCTTCTGTGCTTATAAATAATAAATTAAGATAATGAGCCCATATCCGTTCAAGTTACCTCTTCTTTTTGCTGTATTTTACAGTATTTTGAACTTCATTTCATGTACCTCTTACTACCAGAGTGGAAGTTACACATTTCAGCTTTAAGAAACGATATGTGCTGCTTCTCAACCACATACGCCAACTATCCAAAAATACCTGACTTTGGAAAATCATTCTTCAAACTATTTGGACAGTCTGGTTTAAGTGTCTCACTAATTAAAGCCACGTTTATAGAGTCTGAATGCATTCCAGACACCCCTCTCACTAGTCATCTTTTTTTCTCACATATGACTCTGGAGCTCAGATGCTTATCGGGGCTCAGAGATGTTTAGAGATTCATGACAGGAGGGTCAGCAACGGGGGTGGATTTGTTATTTCAGCCCAGTTAGAGGCAGGCCCGTGGGGTCAAACACTGGCCAGTGTGGCCTGATTATGATCATGTTCTGGGGGGTCTTTCCTGCGACCAGGCTGTTGTTGTTTGGCTCAGTTTGCTGTTCAAGTGTAGCAGCCACACAGATGAAGGGATGGGGGGGGTGAAAAACTGACAAATTGTGGGAGGTATAGAGACCTCGGGTTAAAGGGTTAGTGATGCACTGATGTAGGTAGAGGAGGACAACCTGGCTTTATCTGTTGTCCTAAAATGGCAGCTAACAGGTGTGTTACTCTGCAGCTTTAGGGTCATGCAGTCTATTGGTTTGCATTTTCTTTCTGCTCTGACTCATCCCCCCCACACACACTTGAGTCTTTTTTTTTTTTATCCTTCTGCTGTTTTATTAATCTAATTCAGTGTCCCTCAGGCTCACTTCTCACGTCACATATGTCCAGGCTGAAATCAAATACAGCTGACAGTCATGCAAAAAGACTGATGTGGTTTACGGGGCTAAGAAGTAGTGGACCACATACCATACCACCTATATATTAAATATTCAAGGCTCTAGATGGCAATGGTCTGTTGGTGAAAGTGTTGGATGGATAGCCATGAAATTTCGTTCAGTTATTCACGATTCCCATACAATGAAGGCTAATGACTTTGGGGACTACCTGGCTCTGGTTTTAAGTGAAATGTCTCAGCAACTTTCGGATAGATTACCATGAAATTAATTTGGTTGAGGCATTGTTCCCCAGAGAATGGAATAACTTTGGTGATCAGGTCAGGTTTTTTAAGTTGTCCATTATTTTGGTAAAATACCTGCAAAACTAATGACATTCTGAAACCCTCAGTTGTACTTGTATGTGTGTTTAGTGCTAATTAGCAAATATTGGCATGCTAACAGGCTAAACTAAGATGGTGAACATGGTTAACATCACCTACTCATCATCAGTATGTTAGCATTTTTGTTGTGAGCATGTTAGCATGCTGACATTAGCATTCAGCTCAAAGCGCCACTGAGCCTAAGTACAATCTCAAAGAGCTGCTATCTGTAGACCACTGGTCTACTAATCTATAGTCAAGATTAGGGACTAGACTTGTAGGCCTACTCTACTTACTGCTTAATCCACAGCTCATTTGCATTTTGCAAAGTTATTTTAATTTCACCATTTCTCTGCACTTTCTATTACCTGAAGCATTTTCTGTGGACCAATACGACTTTAATAAACTGCAGAGAACAGTGTCTAATATTAATGTGCTAAGCTTAATTAGCAAATATTAGCATGCTAACAGGCTAAACTAAGATGGCAAACATGGTTAACATCACCTACTAATCATCAGCATGTTAGCATTTTTGTTGTGAGCATGTTAGCATAGCTTGAATATTGTTTCTTTCAAATCAGGTCCTCTTTTTGTGACTTAAGTCTGACTTGAGTACAAGTCCTATGTCTACAGCTTTGATTATAAGTATGGTAAAATATATAAGTATAAGTAAAATTGAAAGATTGTAATTTATCCTAACATCATGAGGACCTTGGTGGCCAAACCAAAAACTATTTTAAAATCATCATATCACTGAGTTTGAGTAATCCGACCCTGAACTGGTAAATTGTATTTTGTCATGAATTGCAGGACAGTTTTTAACTTTCAGCCAATCACCAGACTGAAGGGACCTTCACCCATTAAAGATAAACTAATAGAAAAATTGGCAGCCACACTTTTGGACACAAACGCACACACACACACACACACACAATCACAGTGAATAAGGGAGTTTTTCAATATACAGCTTGTGTTTGTGTGTTTCCCAATGAAGAGTTGACAGATTTATTGCAACAGATGCCTCTCTTCTTGAAAGCCACCATAAATAAAATCACACAGTCAAACCTGCTTTGTATATAGAGCAGAAGTGGACAACTGGAATGAGAGAAGAGACGATAAAAGAGAAAAAAGAAAGAAAAGAGGAGATGCTTACTTTCCATTTTGTTGTAAATCTGTAATACATCTGGATATGACTTGATATAGTCAGATTTGACCCCATCCAAATGTTTGAGGGATTACTGTGACTTTAGCTTGCACAAATTTGCCAAAAATTGGTTTATTTTAAAGAAAATGAGTTGAACTGATACTTACAATCTTTATGATAAGTCTTTTGTGATCCAGGACTCGTTTGACTCGTTCAGTGTTTCTTTAATTAACTTTAAACTGCTCTGGACTACATAAACACACACATATACACACACAGAAGCACAGGTATCCACAGTGTGAGCACCTGAGAAGGGTTAAAGGACTGTGGAAACAGTGAGAGTGCTCTTCGGGGGTCTTGTCAGGCTTTGATTGTACTGAATGTGGGGGTCAGGGATAATAGATTGGGGGCTGGCAGGGGTGAAGAGACATGAAGGGAGAGGCAGAGGGAGACAGACATGATGGTCATACAGGCCCCTGAAACCTCCCGTTAGACCTAGGTGAAATATTTATTGCCAAATACCTCTCTCAGCTCGTTTTAACCTGCTTAGATTAGATTATTGGTGGAGGATTGAGATGATGATGATGGTAAACTAACTTTACTGAAGTCTTTAACTTACAGGTAGGGCTCATTTCTTTTATTTATCAAAAGAAAACTGGGATTTTATTTGTATTTAATTTGAATATTATGTTGTAACATACAAAAATGCAGGTTAAAATTGATTTTAATAATACAATTTGCAGAGCAAATACTGTAGCTTAATCATGTATTCTCTTTTTTAAAGGAAAAGTTCAACATTCTGCGAAATACGCTTTCTTGCTGAGTTAGATGAGAAGACCATGTCTCTCTCCTGTCTGTACGGAAAATATGAAGCTACAGCCAGCAGTAGGTTATCTTAGCTTACCGCAAAGACCCAACAATTAACATGTTATATCCTGTTTTGTTACATCTGTACAGAAACTGAAATATAAAAACAAAAAGTTGGGGTTTTACAGGGCATTATGTGTCAAACTATTTCCTGGCTGTGAGCTATGACTGTGCTAAGCTAAGCTAACCTAGTTTCATATTTATCATACAGACATGAGAGTGGTATCAAGCTTCCTTTCTGACAACTGTCAGCACGAAAGTGAATAAGCCAAAATGTCCTTACAGTGTTTTGAAAGACTCTCTGGTGCCTTTCAAATGTATGGTACAGCTTATTTGTATTTTCTCTTCATTTTTCTTTTTTACCTGAAGCATTTTCTGAGGACCAAGAGGACTTTTATTTTAGTTTTAGTTTTTTTTACAGTAAACTGCAGAGAATGGTGTCTTCTTGTAGCAGGAAATACAACAATGGTGTGAAATCTCTGTGAAAATCAGTTTAAAACTTCCTCTTTAAAAAAAGAGAAACTGTAAGAACCAAAAACAATAAGTCGTACTCATAGACCCCAACAGGATGACTGACTGAACATAACATGCCATTAAAATGAGCCACTAGTGAAGGACTACTTTCCTCGGACTACCTTCTTGCCGTATTTTTCTCCTCCTTCTGGCTCCCTGTTTCTCATCTCCTCTCTCTTTCTATCTTCACATCTCTGCTTTCACCTCCTCCGCCTTATACTTTCCACTCTCCATCCTCCCAGTCGCCCCCCTCCAACGGCATTAGCCTCCTTTCGTCTGCTCCGAGACTCTGTCCACACCTCAGAGGTCAGAGGTCGCAAGGTTAACTGTCACGTACAAACTACGACCCCACAGAGAGTCTTTAAGCTTGTTATCGCCTACTGCGAGCTTGCTTGTGTGTGCATATGTTCATTTGGAAATAATCCTATCGTGACTGCTAGTGATCTAAACTACAAGCGTAATTCGTCGAGAGACAGCTGAAACAATAATCTTTGTCTTTTCTTTGTATTTGTGCAAGGTTAAAAAGTTGTGACATTTTGAAGCAGCATTAAAGAGTTAAGTTTTCCGTCTTGTGCATTTTCAGCAGCATCCCACTGAGTGCTGTTCCACTTTATCATTATTGAGTTTCGTGGTGAGGTGGAAAATATTAGCCTACTGTATCTGATATGTGCTTATTTCTACAAGGATTCTCAAATATATTCAATCGGATAATAGCTACATTGATTCACTATTCTGTTGCATGAACCCCGCATTTGAAGACTTAGGCCTTGAAAACCATCTTGACAATAACTTATTGTATAAATCACAACAGAGGTACAAAATAAAAGGTGCTTTAGAAGAAACCGAGTCAAATGCAAACTATAAAGCGAAACAATCCTATTGTTTTCGTACATGTGAACTCCTAAATCAATTTTGCCCTCTATTTTAGGGTCATTTGAACTATTCCTATAGCCTATTTGATAACATTATAAAGGCAAGCCTCCCTTGTTTTATTTGAGTGGATCAGATTTAAAGAAAGGTCACCTAAGCCCTTTTTGCATACTTAGTTCAGCCTCTTCTCTCTGCCTGTGCTGAGACAAGAGACCTGGGTTTGAGATGTAATTTGCCAGCTGCGACATCCTCTGCTTTTCCATTAACCCCCTCCTCCTGCGTTCTGTGTTTGGTTTAAGGGATATAAATCTCCTGTGTTGGCCTTTGTGGAGTGATTTAGGAGACAGCGGGTCGTCTCGCTCCTGGAGCCACTGAGTGTAGAGGTGCAGCCAAGAAGTAAATGAGAGAGGCAGATAAGATGAAATAGAAATCAAAGATAAATTTAGGGAAAGTGAAAGCAGAAAGAGACAGAAGAAAGATCATAGGAAAATGGCAAGGGAGAAAATCTTATCTTTCCTTCAGTGCTGATCCTAAAATTGTAGGTCATTCTTATTGTGGACAGTCAGATGGGAAGGATTTAAAGTTTTATCTAAAGGCTTTTGCTTGCACAAAGTGGACTGGCTTATTAGACTTTGAAGTATTTTTTTGTCATTAAAGGAGAACCAAAGACAATTTCACACATCAACTTCCCTACGTGGGAGAGAGAAATTCTGTTTAAATTTGTGAAAGTTTAAAAGCTCTCACTACCCAAGTTTTCCAGTCAAGAGATCTTGTTGCTGGGCAAGAACTGTGGTGTAATGGGCTAAAAGTTGAACTCCATGTCATGGAAACAGAGGAGTGTTATCGTGTGCGTTCTTCAGCAACTCAGTGCATGAACAAATTGTTCCGTTGCATCCTACACAAGGCCGATATAAGAAAAGTAATGTCACAACACAGGTGGAATCAGTAAAAACACAGCTCTGTCCAATATGTTGTCAGTTATTAACTGCTATCTCCCAGCACTTTCTGTTCTTTTCTGATTGAGTGATTTCTTAAAACAGCTGGGCACTGTAGTTTTTGCCAAATGTTACTCAAATAGGAGTAGAAAGAACTTTTGTTTGGGACTATTTTCAGTGGGTTTATACACAATTGGTGCTCTAGTGAGTATTTAAAAGCGTCAGAACAATGTATTTGGGATTGACTCAAAGTAAACTACAGTGTCCATGTTCATCATAATGAAGGAACATATCACCCAGTGCAACAGTGTGGCTCAATGATGTGTTTTAAATAGTTTTTGGACAACAATGGAGGTCTATCGCACAGAAAACTCACTGTTGGTTTTGGTCTTTTCAAGCAATTTGTTGACAATAAGAAAAATATAAAATACCACCAGCCTTATCCTTTAATGTGGATTGCAGGGATTTGTCCAGTTCAGCTTTACCTGTCTGCCATTCATTGTAATTTGATTTAACAAATTGGATTAAACAAATGATAGCAGTTATTTATAAGGCTGAATGGTGACTCAACATTTACAGTAAGTGCCACACAGGTCTGCTGGCTGACAGACACCAAGTACCTAATGGATGTGTAAACACTCAAGTGAAAGAGGCTGCAGAGAGGATAGGAGAGAGATAAAATTGTCATTTGTGAGCATTTAGCCTCTTGTCATAAATGAAGATGAGACCAAGAACAAATGAGAAAGAGCTGAAAGTGGTTATAAGAGAGGAAGGAGGTGTTTACTGGTACTTCTGGTTGTCAGTTAACCCAGCTCACAGTGCTACCTAACTCATTTCATGAATATATACTATATACACATATACAGTACATACTGTTCTTAAATAAAAGTGAGGATGTTCAAATGTTTTCTAATAAGATGAATTCAATCAGATCACATTACACAGAAAACCAGACAGAAAACAAAACACTCTCCTGTTGTTTTTTCCCTGCTGCTGTTTTTTTAGCAGATGTTTTGTTTTGTGACCATTCCTTTGTGCACTTTTTGTAGCAGGTCAAAGTCTGTCTTTAGGTCTTTGTGGCAGACCATGCTGACCAAGCAGACGTCAAAAAATGCACAACTGGCAGTGAAACTTCAACACATTCTGTCTGGGAACTCGTGAAAGGAATTCAGAGCAGCTCAGGCGACGCGGTATAGCTATCAGTTTTTGGGTCAGTTCAGTTTCAGTTCACTGGAATGATAAACTGAAGCTGTAATTCTTATAATACCAACACAACCTTCCCTCTCCATCATGTCTGTACTGGTGAGATGTGAGATCCTTCCTATGAGGAAAAATCCTCTTTCCTTGCCTGGTTACACAAGAGTTCTGTAACACAGATATTGATGACTCTCTCCAGAAGACAGTTAAAGCAAAGTTATAAGTTTAAAGCTACTGCTTGCGTATCAATAAGTAAGAGCCTGAAAGTGTTGCATATAGATTCAACCCTGAAGAGTTTATTACATTTTATTTAACCTTCATTTAGCAGGAAAGCCTATGTTCTCAGCCTAACAGCTTAAAACAGATGACACAAAATACAGTATATCACAAGATCAGAATTAAACAAAAATTGCTCATAACATAATAAATAAAATTGCCAATAAGAATAATAAAAAGACCACATCTTAGAAACAACCTAAAGTGGCACAGATTAGCATTGCACTCCTATAACATTGTCAGACTCACAGTGGATAGTTTTTTAAAGAAAAAGTGTAAAAATCGATGC
Organism: Maccullochella peelii; assembly: GCA_002120245.1. NCBI lineage: Eukaryota > Metazoa > Chordata > Actinopteri > Centrarchiformes > Percichthyidae > Maccullochella > Maccullochella peelii. Next base: position 55,466 of record LKNJ01001863.1, on the reverse strand, counting down.
CACAGTACGTCTGTAGTTCTTTCTCGTCAAGACCTGGCGTCTACATTACCCACAATGCAACTCGACGGTCGACAGTTCGGTCAGAGATCCCGGTGTGTTATGCTGAAGCTCCCAGGAAGTGCGCCAGGCTTTAAAGCTAATTTGATAGTGGTCAAACCGTGTAATTGCAACTTCCGGGTCCGTCACGTGATGCACACTGGCCCCAAGATACTTTTTCCCCATAGACTTACATTGTGAAAGAGGTGTCTATAAATCAGTGGATAATTTTTTGAGGTACAACAACTAGCCAGTACGAACACTTAAATATCCCTTTTTTAAATCATTATATCCCAAAAGTTGTAAAATGTATAAATAATCGAATGCAGCAGCAGCATTTTTGATGCCCTGAAGAAGGAGTGGCATTTTGACAGGGTCAGAAGGGGCTTATGAGGTAACTCGGGGACAGAGGTAGTGGAAGGGTGACCATTTAGGGGGGGTGGACTGAAAAAAGAGGACAGAGTCAGGTGTTGGGGGATCTGTGGAATTTTGGTGAAGAGGGCAAGGAATGCTGGGAATGCCAGTCATGAGGTAGAAGGGGAGGGTGAGGTCGCTGTAGGTCTGGAGGTCAGCTGATGGCTCACACACCAAGTCTGATCACAGGTCCTGATGGCTTTAAAAGGAGTGAAGTGACAGCACCATCCTCCTCTGTGTGAAAGCATTGGAACCAATGAGGTTTTTATGTGTGAGTACATGTGGATGTAAACACTCCCAACATGCCATAATGATCTTGTCTGGTTTCAAATATATCTCTAATTTCTTGTAAAGAATCAGGGGCCCGTTTAACAAAGGCGATTTACGAGATCGCAAATAGTGGCAGCATCACATTTCACAAATAATCAGACATAGACACTTGCATGCTCGTGCATGGGTTGGAAATGGAGGAGGAGGAAATTCTATCATGTTACAAATTGCAGCTTGCATGTTGCAAATTTACTGAAAAAGGCCCCAGAATTCCAATAACCAATCACATCCATCAGCTTTGAGTCGTTTTCTCATTTGACAGTTCAATGCAAGCTATGCGATCAGATCATAGTTTACATTTCATGCTCAGCAGGTTCTAAAATTCCTGGGAAATGGTATTTTTTTTCTTCCTGTGTGGAGGAGGTAGGAGCCACACAACGTATGAGCTGTCTTGGCATGTGCTTACTTACTTTAGTATCATGTTCCTGGGTGGATCAAGCCTTTCACTAACGACTGAATAACGACAGAATGGCACCGTGAGCACTTAAGGAACCATACTGCACATGGCCTAACAATGAGGTTCTCAATTTCTGTTTGCTGGGTGGGTGCACTTGGAAGGGAGCAAACAGGGCGCGGTTGTATTATGTTTTTTCAGTAAATGTGTTTTAAAAGGTCTGATTACATCTACAACCAATTATAACCACAATATTATCCAAGCCACCTCATTTAATCTGGTTTGGCAGATCAGAGACAAATGCATACAAAAGCAGATATGTGTGCATCAAAGAAATTACTGAAGGATGGTTGTTGGACTTAAAATGTAATGAAGTATTGACAGAGTGCAGGAGCTTATTTTAGAAGTTTAATAGAATAAAAGTTTCATGTGCCTCCCGCAACCTGTTGAATGTTAGTAGAGCTCTCCTCTCAGAGTTGGTCGTTGTATTCCTCCCAAACATTCACAACATCATGTAGGACAGCCCTTCACATGATGACTGGTCGTCCCTCCCTCCCCTCCTCAAACCAGCTCTCACTTTCTTTTTCTCATCTTTTAGTACTTCCCTCCAACCTGTCCCAAGCAGGGTGTCTCCTGTGTGGTATCATTTTTCAGGGCTTTCCTGGAGGAGTTTGGGCTGGTGGGAATGGAGCCGGGGTTGTCCATTAGTTAGATTAGCTGCTCTGTGGGGAGGCTCAGGTTCCCCTCCCCTGGCCGGGACAGACAAAGCTCTGGTCTGCCTGCCATTGTGCAGCTGTCAGTCGGAGATGGTCGCTACAAGAAAATACTCAGTCAGGACCCAGATCCACTGATATGATGCTGTGAGCCAGGCTGTGAGTTACCTGGTAGCACACTTGTATGTCGGTAATGAAAAACACCTGTAAAATTGTATTTTTTGATCTGCTATTGCAATCAATATTCTTATAATATTCCTTTTTGCTGTGATGTTGGTATATTACTCAGTTTATTGTAGGATCACTGTGTGGCAGCGATTTGACTGTTGAACAAAATCACTTGACTGAACAACAAAAGAATGATTTTAATGAGGTGTTGTGAATGTCACCTGGTGTGAATGTGCTTATTTTTGGTCCTTGATGATGTTTTTGTCTTTTAATGATGAATTTCTCCACCTGCTAATAAAACTATTTAAGGATATGTAGCGTAGTGGCAGCACACACACACCATTTAAGGATCTAATATCGTCCTGGCAGGCTGATTCACTGATCATAAAACATGATGGGTCGGTGGAGATAAAGGCATTTATTTTGTGGTTCGCATTATTTGAAAACCTTCATAAAATATATGTATGTTGGTGAGTGGTGACAAGCAGTTTTAGTGCTTTAATGAAGGCTATCATTGTCTTGAATGCCTTAAAGGAATAGTTTGACATTTAGAAAAATACCCATATTCTTGTATCTGAGAGTGGTATCAATCTTGTCATCTAACTTTCGTAAAAAAAAAAAAAAGTGAATAATAGTATTTCCCAAAATGTCAAACTATTCCTTCATAGTAAACTGATCACCCATGTGCCCCTGTATATGTTAATGCATTTAATTTGTTTTTTATTATTATTTAAAATACCTCTTGACTCAGAGTGTCTCTTCTTTCTGTGTCTATTTCAGCCTTTGCAGAACAATGGACAAATCTCCAGCATGTCTAGTCTGAATGGACACTCAGAGGACACCATGCTGGCAGAAGGTGTGTGTATATGTATGTGTCTGGCCTGTCAATTTATTTACAGTGTGTGACTTTAGGTGATGTTCCTGTGGTCGGTGGGGCAAGTAGTGGCGATGTTTGTGTGTCTTTGTGTGCGTGCAGATTCTTGTCTGCAGATGTCTTCATGGCTCTACAAGATCTACTTAATCCTTAACTAATCCTTTTGTCAACACATAGGGGACACCTACATGGGCTTTTCACATAGGAGCCACACACACACACACACAACATACTCTTTCTCTCTCACCATTCCTTAACCCATCAATTAACTGCATGTAAAAGTTAACTCACATTCATACACCCATTTTGTAAATGTGTGCTTGGTGTTTGTGTGATGCTGCACTTCAGGACAGATGCAAAAGGTTTTGAGTTCAGATCGCATCCCTGTGTGTGAGCAGCTGCAGATACATCACTTCAAATGTGTCAAAAAAATTCAAGAAATTCCTGTTTTTTGTAAAACCGTTTCTCTCTGAACCTTCCAACGCCTTTGCACACTCTTGGAAAATCGTCTTAAAGTAGTAGAAGCTAATAAACACAGGAGTAGGCCTCATTTGTCTCATTGTTTAATGGACTAGTCAAAACATTGTTTTTATAAAGTGGAAATATTTCAAGAGGACTGTCTGTGGTCTTGTGGAAGATACTCTAAGGACATAATGAACATTTTTAAATCAGTAATCTGTGATAATCATTAACCAGTAATTGCTAAATTGATTTCTGCCACTTAAAATAACATGTGCACCAACCTGCTCTGTCCATCTCCTGCAGCGCCCTCCTATCCCCAAAGCTGCGTTTGTTTATTTTCTTTGCCATTTCTATCGTGTCCCCCTAAATCTGGGAGGGCTGCAGGGGCCTGAACACCCTCCCTAAATATTTAGCAGGCCGTGACCCGGGCCCCGCATAAAGCAACCTCGACACTTCATAATATGTTAAGGCCCAGGGGAAGGGGTAACCCTATACTACTTAAAACACAGAGATATGTCACATACCACTCTGTCAAATAATCTATTTAATAACGTATTTAATGAAGCGATTCTGTCCACTTATAGAGTAACCCAATACCCTCTTCAGAGCAGAGATACAGAGTGTATGAGTTGATGTGGCATGTAGACTAGTGGAGAGTAATTTGGTTGTTGAAATCGTTGCTTCTGTGGACATGTACTGTAAGTTAATTAGTAACGTGGAAAGAAGAAAAAGAGGCCCTGTCAGGAATGCTTAGATCTTATGCGCTTATGCATACACAAATAGAAGCTGCAGACTATTTGCTTCCATGTATACAAAATCAACACACAGTCAACAAAATAGTTTGATGAAAAAGTTCATTTGATTTGATTTCCACCTGTGCCTCACCACTTGTGATTCCTTCATGCTTCTCGCGAAGTGATTTGCTTCTAATAATGCAAAATAAATACCCAGTTGCCCTGCCTACCTCAGGACATTTTGGTGTGGCTTTCCCCTTCAAAACTTAGCAGCCTCTCGTTCTGCTCCTTATACTCTACATGAACAGAATTGTCCAAAGTTTTGGGCGTGATCCAAAATGGACCAAAACCTACCTGAACCTGACATTCATATATTAATCTTAATCAGCAGCTATGGTCAAAAAGAGAAGCAATACATGTATTTTTTCCTGCACTTCACAGTTCAGACTCTGACTTCTGTCCTCAGAAAAACTTTTTTTTCTTCTGACTTGATAATGTAGCACCACGTGAACAGAGCCGATAGTGGATCCGCTCAGATCCATTTGGGTATTAAACATATTCTAACACAGACCCGACAACTGTACCAATGGGATTCTACTCTACCCGATGAAACTGGGAACCGAGTGGACACGTTTGAACTGACCTACCAATCAACCAACCAGCTGACTGATATTGCTCTCATAGACCCTGGCTCTATCACAATTAAAAACGGGAGGGAAACAGAAAACAACTGAAGTTATGAAAGAATTTCAAGGCCACTGATTAAAGGAGTGCAGGGGAGTGAAAGGAAGGGAGATACACAATGGGGAAAAAGAGAGAAGATAGGGTGAGTGGAAGGTATAGAGGAGTTTCACATACCAGCTCTCGTCTACCTCTTCTGCAGCCTGATAAAGATAGCAATGCATTGTGGGAGACAGGAAAAGCAGAGGAATCTCTCTGATAACAGCCAAAAACAACAAAAGACAGGCTGCAGATCAAAAGGCTGACACATGAGCAAGCAAGCACACACATACGCAAACACACAACCATAATCTCTCTCTATCAGGTATACCAGAGTGTTTACAGTTTGAGGACCAGTCGGTGGTGAACACCCCAAACACGTCACAGACCAGTGTGGATAACTTGACAACTGACAGCCTTGTTTAAAGTATTGTACCAACTTGGAACGAGACACGTAACTCACTTTTTCAAAAAAGCAATACCTGTTAGTTCTGTGCCCATTTCTGATATCTGACAGGAATTAAAAGGTATTGGAAAAACTCATAATATCGGATTCTGCTGCGGACTTTTATGGGCATTTTTAGAGGGAAAGTCAATTAGCCTAAGTATAGTTTGACTGTGTGACTGTACAAAAAGCGTTGCAGAGCAGGTATGTACGTTGCAGAAAAAATATTTGACTATATCATCTGTCATGGAATGTTTAATAAAATTACCGAAAGTATTTGTTTAAAATGGTATCAAAGTATGATGATGGTGTGGAGTTACATTTTCCAGTGCGTCTCTCAGTAGTTGACCCCTTTGTGAATACAAATCTGCTGGTTCACACAAAGTGACTGTGCCTTGCAAAGGGGATGTGGCAGCCATTATTATGGTTATTGAGAAATCCTTAAAATGCAGGACAGAAAATAAGATGTAAGCAGTGCATAAATGGCTGAAAATAGGCTCAGAGTTGTTTTTGTTTTGTTACTTGGTATGGTATTGGTCTTTTAAAGAGGAAATGTGTGGTTGCTGCTTCTTTCCTCCTTGCAAAGACTTTGGGACTTCTTCTTGGGAGGCCTTCAGTTTTGCATAAAACACAGATAACATATTGGCTCAAATGACGTTTGAAAATCGTTCTTAAAGTTTGTTTTAACCTCCTTTGGTTCCAGGTGGGCTGAATTAGGAATGCAGAGTTTAGACAGAAAGGAACTAAATAAATATTACATGAAAGTAGAGTTTTTAGGGGAGCGCTCAAAAATGTTTCTTTGCTAAAGAGAAGAGAGAGGCAAGCAAAGAGCGAGAGCTGGGAGGAGTAAAAATAGATAAGGATAAAGAGAAAGAAAGACATTAACACAGTCATCAGTGAATGATGCAGCCACTTATTGCGTCAGTCTATAATAAAGTGCATTCCTACAAATTTAATCGAAATGAGACATATTTTCACTTCAGTTTTTGTCTTTTTGTGTACATTAAATACTGTGTTATTAAAGTAACCATGATGATCTTTTCACACATTAATCTCATTAGTAACCGCAAGATTTGTTGTGTGCTGTGTTCTCCATCTAGATGCGCATACAAGCCTGCGTGTGTGTTTGGGTTGCTGGTTTCAAGGGTGTGGGCGCATGGGGTGCAGTGAGAGCCCAAAGACTGACATCATAGCTGATGTAATTCTCTGGCCGGAGTGTTGTCGGTCCCTCCCAGATGGCTTACAGGCTCTACAAGAGGCCAGATGAAGTTTTTCTGGAAGGCTTTAGAGGGAGAGAATGCTGACTGTGTGAGTGTGTTTGTGTGTTCATAGCAGTTTGTGTTTATTTGTATGAGCGCTAGACATTCATAGGTCAAATACATAGGTCTGTTTGTTTGATTCTACTCAAGGGACCAGGTGGGTGCGGTTAACCACACTAGATCAATTCATTGATTTCATTCATTAAAGTGTATGTACGAATCGGTGTCAGATACTGTAAGTTGTCAGTCCTAAAGAAGAACAGAGCACTGACGTTCCAAACTTTCCATAGAAAAAGTAATGGGTATATTAAACAATAATGAAAGCAAGTTGTAGTTAAAACCCAATTTAGTACAATTTGACAAGTATGTCAAAAAGTAAGACAGATTTTTTAAATGCTGTTGGTCCCAGGTCAGAAATGATTCACTAGAGTCTCTGTGTGCTACATTTTCATTTCTTTTTTGTTTGCAGGTGTTAACTTTTACGAGGTGAATGTATCGTAGTCTGTGCATACTGTAGGTGTGTGTGTGTGTTTGTGTGTGTGGCCATGATTTCATTCCAGGATGGACTTACTCAGGCTTGGCCCGGGGGACATACATAGTCGTGTTGCCAAAACATTCATCATGCCTGTGGAAGGGACCTCTCCCTTCACTTAAGCTCTGTCTGATCTCTGCCAGTAAGGCCTTTACGTTGTACAGTCATCATAACACAATCCAGCCGCCAGATCATTCCTTTTGGATTTTCATCCATATTCCTTTTACATTCCAACTGACAACTAGAACGTTTCCTGTTAAGTTGTTCTTGTGGATCTTTTCCCACTGTACTCACACAACTGGGAGGAATTCTTTTGTCCTTGGTTTGTACTGCATTTGCGCAGATGCTGATCCATCAACATGCTGCAAGACATCAGAATGAATTCTTCTCAGAGAAAGGAAGTGATCCCAGAGGAAAGTGTTGGGGAGGCAGAGTTTTAGATTGGAGTGCTTAAAAAGCCCTCAGCCCCTCAAGATCCATCATTGTCCAGTCGGTAGTTCAATTATGTTCATCTGTGCGGTATGTTTTATTTAGTCATTTGTTATAAAGTGGGTGCTTTAAGGATACACTTCAGGGCAAGAGAGGATAGAGTCTATTAGAAAGTTGTAATTTGTCAACTGCTGTCTCAGCCTCTAAACTGATCAGATGGAAGACCTTTTTTTTTTGCCAGAAGTAACCTCAACAACTTTTTAGCTATTTAGATTAAGCTTGAGTAAGTTATGACAGGCCATCAGAAATAACCAGATTAGCTGACAGCAAGCTAATAAAAAATCTGATCTCTCCAGTTACTGCACCTGCCAAAACACTGATGGCCAATTGCCCCATATACTATTGAATGGTCTCTTAAAACGCTGAGACTGAAACTGAGACATCATACAGTAACACTCACTTTGCCTTGACACATACCAAACATCCAAATCCCCACAACCTCCCCTCCACCTCAGAATTCATGTTTATCACGATTTAACCATTAATTCCCTCGTGTTATGTTGTATAGCTAATTATTGAAGCTTTAAAACTATAAACTATAACAGTGTAATAACATCTATGTCATTGTTGTAACAAATTCTGTTATGTTTGAACCGAGCCATATCACCAAACATAATTGTACTGCTTGGTTCTGGTTTATCATGCTATTTTTAGCTTGTTAGCATGCTAACAAAGTACAGCTGACAAATTATCATTTTGACCTGATGATGGCACTAGATGAAGGGGATCATCAAAATGAGGAGGCTACATTTCATCCTGAGGGGAACATGAATGTGTGAACCAAATTTTGTGGCAATCCATCTAATAGTTGTTGAGACATTTAATTAAATTAATTAAAAGCTACAAACGTCAGCTTCACGGTGTCACTAGAGGAAAAGTCAGAGGATCACCAAAGTCATTAGGATTCATCCTCTGGGGACCATGAATGTCTGTACATAAGCTGGGATAGGCACCAGCCCCCCCGTGACCCTCTGAGGATAATGGTGGATAGATGATGGATGGATAGCCCACTTGAAGTAACAAAGGTATTTAGTTACATGTAAAAATATAAAAAATAAATGGTTAGCAGTTGCACAAAACATGCAAAATAAATGAATCAGAACCTGAGAAGTGACTTTTAACTGGGCACTTATAAGCACAAATACAAAAGCAGATGTCAGTCTATAGTCTGACAGTGTGTTAGTGGTCATCGTATAAAACAAATGGACTGGATACACTAATGCAGCAAGTATCCATATACTATAATAAGTCATTTTTACCTTGAAATTAATGATAAAACCTTCTTTAAGTGCCAAGAATGCGTCAGTGAGGTGAGGTTTTTCACTTGTTTCCGATTCAAAAATTAAGCGTAATCTTCTTGGTGCTGGATACTCGATACATCAGCGATCTGCCTTGTTTGACCTTGTCTTAAGTTACCAATGTTTGTTTCTAGAAAAGTCCTGAAACAAGTAAAATTGTTGTGGAAACAAGTGGAATTGCTCACTCCGTTGGCCTTTTCAAGGAAAATTTGATTTAAGCACTCAGTTGAGATTAAATGACTTGTTAAGATGAACAATTTTTGAGTGTAGATCAAGCACAAGTTAGTGGATCTCGACCAAATCCTAACGTTAAGCTGAGCCATGCATGAGACTGAGGAACGGAAGATGGATAAGCAGCCAGGAAGAGCGTGAAGGACAAGAGCAATTGTAATGAACATTTTTGGGCAAGTTCTCATGAAATACAGCTGTAGGTAGGGAGTGGGAGCCCTCTTCTTTGACTCAGAGTTGAGATGAGCCACTTTTTGGGTTGAGCACAATTTTGGAAAGGCATTTTTATCAACAACACATTTGCTTTTGACCAGCCTCTTTCTACTATTTGTTGCAAATAGACTACCTTTGAATACAATCATCACAATCATTTGAAATTCGCATTTCTGTGGATCAAAACGCACATCAAAGACTATATCCTTGTCGAACCAGCAACTTGACAAGCTGATAAGTCCTTTTCATTCATCTCTTTACTGTTCCGCTTGTTGGTAAATGTGGACCATTTCCAAGGCGGGGGTTTCTTTAGATCTCCACTTCCCCATTTTTACAGTCTGTACTGGAAGACAAGATGATGGATAACAACAACTGGAATGCCAAATTGCTGGTGCAGATATTTCAGGAATGCAAGTATAACTAAAGTGAAAGACTGGCTGAACATACCCCTCTGGAAGAAATGCTGCTCTTCATCCCAAATTTAAAAGCATGCACAGTTTTTGTCGTAGGACTTTAACTAAAGAAGACCAACAGTAACAGAACCACACATATTTGCTTTCAAATTTAATTGTTTCCAGTTGCGTGCAAGATAATATTGCGTTTATGGAACCAACACCATCTCTCCCAGTGCTGAAAGCTGTAAACATGATCCCCCATTGTTTTATAGCAAAAATAAACAAAAGATGGTCACGAAATACTCAAATCTGAGACGTCACAACTACAGCGTTCATCTCATCACGCAACATTGCATAATGTACAGACATAATCTCAGCAAGAAAAGGCGGAAAGGTTGTTGGACAGACTGTGCAGAGTACAGAATGACATGTAGCTTGAGGAAACATGCAAACGGAAGAGGAAACGGTGATGTCAAGAAATGACTGTGTTTCCTGTCCGACATTCTTATCCATCCCTCCGGCCCACACGCAAACAGGAGGAGGGATGGAATAGGTGCTCAAGAGGATGGAAGAGACAGAAGAGGGGAAAGTGGTAGAGAGGGCGAAGGATTAAAGAGGACTGGAGTGAAGATTCGGGAGATAAAAACGATGGTGTGAAAGGAGCAAAGCAGAATTAAAAAATGGAGAAGAAAGGAGGTATTGAGTGTAAAATCTCTCTGATCTCGGGCAGTTTCACACACTCAAGGCCCTCATTTCCCTTTCCTCCAATTATTTCAACATCATCCTATACAGTTCTTGGAAGAGTAGGAGGCGTTTTCTTTTCTGCTGTCCGATGATGTCATTCACTTCTTTACAGGCAACAAAAAACTCCTCCGTCCAGCACCCCAACCCCCAACTCGCCAGACCATTCAAGACCCCTCCTCAAACATTCCTGAACTCAGGCACATTTTCTGATTTATCGAGATATACGGGATTTTAAAATGTCACAGTGGGCTCTGGGGACTATTTAACATTCTACTGGCCAAATGATCAAACGAAAAAATAATCAATAATGAAAATAATTGTTGCAGCCTTACTCGAATTTAAAATAATGTTATGTGAGTTTGAACAATGTTTGGCTGCAGATCATTAGTTTGTTATAGTTCGTAGGGTTCAATTGGTTAATGAAATTAGCACTGGGACCAAAAACAGATAAGAGAGAAGCAACAAAAGTTACGTGAACTTAGAGAATTCCGTTACTGGTTTTTATTTAGCTTTCTTTACTTAATAGTAATGAAGGGATACGTCATCCAGTACGAAGATGTTTTTGGATAACGATGGTGGTCTATGGCATGTAGGCATAAGTGATATCAGACCAAGGCAACATGTAGACACAGCAGGATAAGTTCAGAGCTGGTTATTGTCTTCTCGTAGGATTTGTTGATACTCATTTTTAAGAAAGATTTTTAAAAATGCCAGCCTTGTCCTGTAACTCCAAGTTGAACCATATGGATTCTTTACGACAGTATTTCCCATACAGCTCAGTGTAGCCTGAAGCTGTGCCGACATTAAAATCTTTCAGGATGCATGGAAGTCCAGGAATGTGACTGATGAGTCATATGAAGGAAGCTGGGAAGTTGTGGGCCAACCCAACAGCGGTACTCATCAAACTCTACATTCCCTTTGGTCTGACTCACCGTCCACTCAGCATAATATACAGTACTGTCATAGTGGTCATTATAGTTTAGTACATATAGTGAAATATCTACCAGATGAGCTACTGCACAAACAGAAAGCCTCACTGGTGTGTCGGAATTAATTTTTTAGTAAATGACTGTGATCAGATGAATGGGTCTTTCATGATAGGATTTCACTCTTAACTTGCTGCTACCTATTAATGCACGAATGGAATTAAATTATATACATAGACCTCAAACATGTAACTAAGTTACTAAGACTAGAAAACAGAGCACAAATGCCAGCCATGAACAGCCTAAATGCTCTTTGCAAGAGAAAACTAAGTGTTTGTCCATAATATAATAAAGATTCATTTTATTATCTCGTGGAGCTTTCTCCTGAAATTAATATATCTCATTAAATTTGTGACCGATTTCTTTCTCACTCCTGCTAGCTCTGATAAAAAGCCATGAAGCCTTCCATTCATGGGTATAGATCTTGTTATTCACTGCTCTCTCAATTCAGTGGATCTCACAGGCACTCACAGGAAGTGGTGTCGGATAATGGAGAAAATAACATGATTTGTTTTGCCCACATTTTGCTCGAGAGCTTTTCTTGGTTGCCTTGCTGTGACCTGATTTGATTTTAAGTTGTTTGTTTGCACCTTGGAAATGGAGACAAAAAGTCAAGTGCTTCAGGAAAAAATCACTGCTGGCGCTTCAATAACTTAACACCTTGAGCTGACACTTTGCTTGATTATTGCAGCTAAGCTTGTTATCAATATATTCCACAAGGTGTGTATACTGTGCCCACATTTAAAAGCATGCACATACATTGGGTGAGGGAGGCTTTCAGACGGTACTTGATTACTACTGTTATCACCCATTTGGGAGCCTTCTATATGGAATTCACACATTCCTCTGGGACAATGCTGAAGTGTGACAGATCTGATTATGCTGGTATTTACCTGAGGATTTATCTGCATTCCTTCTAGTCTCTCTCCCCTCTCAGACAAAAGCTGAATTAAATGTGTCTGTATTGGAGTAATTGAGAGGGGCCTATTAACATTCACAGGGGGCAGGCAGAAACTCAATGGCACCCCCGTCCATGGTTTGGGTATAGGCCCTTGGTATGAACTTTGGCAGTATACAGTGAACTAAGTTTTACTATTTTATCAATTTTGATTTCAAGAAATGTGATTGGGGTCCGAAAAGAGGCTGAAAAAATGTACCATTTCCAATTAGGAACAAATGAAAAGTTATGTGAGTGTTGTGTTAAAGCGAAATCCTGAAATTCCCTCTGGTTTGCCACATTCCTCTACATGACTAGTGACATGAGCCATGAGATACAGGGGAGAGCCTGGCTGCCTCCTAAAAAGGGGCAACAGAGGGAGGAGTAGGTGTAGTGGGTGCTTAAGTTGGTATTTTTAGAAAAATCTGTGAGAAGCTGCCTTTTGAGGACACACATGAGTATTAAGGCCAGAAACTGTAGAGCCACCCCCCTCAAACAAACAATGTGTATGAGTTTATGAAACAGTGTGAGGAATTAAGGGAGGGGGGTTATATAGAGTTTGAACATCTATAATAGTCACTGTTTTTTTGGAGGGGTGGACAATAAATGCTTCCTTGAAAGATCACATAATGAGCTACAGTCATCCCGGGTGGAAGGTGGGGTTTGAGGGAGGGTGAGGGGGGGGGGGCTCATTCAGAACAGCTGAAGAAAGGAGAGGGAGGTGGGAGGAAGGGGGAGGCAGGGGTGGTCCTAACATGACATGTGTGTCAGTCTGTTGAAATGTGTGTGGAGCCCTCTTTTCTGTTCATACTGGTTGAGAAGGGCTGGAAGAGAGAGACACACACAGCTTCTGTCCTCAGACTGAGTTTACTAGACAGAGCCAACTCAAAGGAGCAAATCTCATAGATTTTACTGAGTGTGCAGAGAAGTGACGGAAAACAATAGAGCGACCAAATAGACCATTTTTAAAAAATATTTTTTTAATCATCTAAACTTTTGTGGTATCTTTTTTATTTTTGTCATTTTTTGGAGAAAGGATTTTTGGACTTTTATACCAATGCTTGGAACAATAACTCTAACAGGTAAGAACAATGATTCAATAAGGTGTCATTTATTACATTTTAACAATTTAGAGTTCTCTTCAACTTTGCAAAAAATTTGTGACTGTTTTACTGTGAAGTAAAATATATATAGGCTATAATATTTAAGTGTAAGTTGAAAGTTGACATTTGATAATATTTGTTGGCTTTAAGTCATTTATTTAGGATAGGATGTCTAAAACCCAAAGCAGGGGTTTCTCCTTACATGAGTGAGGAGGCATTGTTGTCCTGAGGGTGTGGTTAGTTAGCATTGTGGTTTGTAGACGTCCCGGCACGGGTGAGTGATTTCAATTGGAGAGCTTTTGCTTTGGCCACTGCAGAGATTGTAAAGAAAGTAAAATTATGTTTAAATGCTGTAGTTTTCTGATTTCATTAACTTTTATTTAATACTGTTAATGAGCTTTAAAAGTATATCATCACGTGTCCAGTTATCATATTCATGCATCACCACTGGCTTTACAGAAGTCCCACAAAACACCCTCCGCTTTCATCCCCCTTTGCAGTAAAAACCTGTTTATCTACTGTGCAAATACCATTCACAGTGCTGTAACTACCATCTCTGGTCAAAGCCAACCGCGGAGTGCCCTGAACTCTGAGGTATACATCCTATACTACTGCCAGACTTCTTGGTGGGAAAAGTATTTCACACAGTGACAGCTGCCAGATAGAAATATATGAAGATGCATTCACTGAAATATTTTCAAAGCCTGCTTTTAGCTTATGTCACCATCCGAGCCAGCTCCCTGTGTCCCGTCATGTGAAGTATTTCATTAGATTAGAGTGGGATCCTAATTCCCAGTGGGGTTATTCACTTAAACTGCAGAGGATAGGGAGGGAGGAGAAAGGGGCGTATGGAATTAATTACATGCCATGGCTGATTCTTCTTCAGCCTTATAACTGGGATGGTTCAAATGGAGCGGGTCTGCAATGTAAGTCACATCAGACGTCGACTTGATGTTGATACAAGATAATAAGATAAGGGAAAGGTGCAATAGTGGGTGTTGTTGATATGTAGGGTCCCCTAGAGACACTTTGACCACACCTTTACTACAGAGAGGGGGCGCTAACAAGGGTCTGTTGGGGGAGGGTGTCTCCTTGCCCTCTTTATAACTGACTTCTTTTGTTTAAAGGACTTCTGCTCCAGACAATTAATTACAACAAGGATTTGCATATATTTGGCAAAGCTCGTAAATAGTGTCTTGAAAGAATGGCTGCCGTTCAGCTTCCCAACTGTCCCCTCACCCCCCTTCAACAACACACAAACCCACAGCAGTGCTGAAACAGCCACAACAGAAACATTATCTGATCTCGCTGGAGACTGGAGTAGATTTACAACAATCATTTTTTTTTGGCTGCGGCGACGATATTTAATATGAGAGCATCACCTTACCACATGCTCTCACACTTGCACATAAACAAAGCCAGTCTCCAGCAGGGCAGAAGCAGTTCAACTATGAATGTGTGAGTCAGAGATATGTAAAAGTGAGTTAGGGCTTCGGCCCTAGGGCAGACCCCCCCACACACATCCCTTCATCTCAACTGTCCCCTCCTCATCCCCTGTAGCCTCACCCCTCACACTCACATTCTTTCTGGTACAGTCGTTACTCAAGACACCCACACATTAACCCCCCCCACCCCCCAAAACCAAATCAATCTAAGGATGTGTGTTGTGTGCCTGTAAAGAAAAAGTTGGGCTGGAAAACAAAGATCAAAAAGACGGGAGAGATGCCAGTAGTCTGTTAAATCAACATGGCTCCTGTTTTATTGTAGACACACATGGCCTCGTCTGGCTTACTAACAGTCTGACCCCTCCTACACACACATACACACACAGATGTCTTCATTGAAAAACTCTTTACTGCACCGGAACTTCATTGAAAACAGCTTAGAGGAACTTGCCATTTAGGCATAGTTGAGCTGAATTTGTGTTTGTACTCAGGTTTCATATTAGATGAACACACCACAGACTCGTTTTTATATGATGTTTGACTTGCTTGCTAAACAGCTGTGTGATTGGACAAGTACACTGAAAGTAATACCTATGTGAGAGAGCGAGTCACTGACATGTGACACTGATGTATTTTATGAATCACCCAGTTTTTTATTTGTGTTTACATCAGTTTGGTAAAGTCAGCAAACTTCCTCCAAGCTGGAGAGTGTCTTGATAATAGAAAAGTTGACCACCCCCCTTCCTTTTATTTTCGGAGGCCAGAGAGAGTTAGAAGGGTATTGTGTTTGTATGAGTGTGTGCCTTGGGAAGGGGGTGGGTCCCCATCAATCCTGCTGTGGAGGAATTTGGGTCAAGGGGATTGGGACTTATTTTAAGGAGGGGTAGTAGTAGAGGCCTGTATTGTTTGGTTTGAATCCTACATGGGTACAGTCGAGACGCAGTTTCACTGAAAAACAAATAAACATTCTTGAAGTCCCCTGGCATTTAAATCCAGATTATGTTTAGAGCATCCTAAAATAATTCACAGACTTAACAGCATAGCTCACATTCCTCTCAAGTCAAATCTATACATAAGATATGGGCGTGCCCTCACTAACAACATTAGTGTATGAAAGCACGTCTTTATTTTATCATACAAATTTAGTGTGAAACGCTGCAGTATTTGGAGTAAGGTTTTTCCAAATTTCTTCTATTGGTCAGGTAAAATATGTTATATATATATATGTTTTTTAAAAATATTCTAGGAATGCAGCGCTACTTAGCGAAGCTTCATGTCTATGATTTAGCCAAAGGATGTGGACAGATGTGGGTGCATAGTTTTACATTTTTGTGTGAGACAAGAACACAGTCATCTTTCACAGATATAGAGATTAATTTACAAACTGAATCTTATTTCATAGTAAATAGCATAATGAAAATGGGAATTGAGATCAAATACCTTGTTTTTTTATTGTCCTCATACATTTTTGTGTATTAGTTTTGAATTAAAAGATTGAGTTTTTTAATTTGCTAGTAGACTGACAGGTAAAGAGAAGGCGGTAGTTCCCACAGTAGTTCCCACAGTGTGCATGGTTTTGGGGAGTGCATGTGCATTTTTGTGTTTCCCAGTGTGTGTAATCAGGTAAGCGGATAGCTAGGCATTAAAAGTCCTGGGAATTTGTCTTGGGAGTCCAGATGTATCAGATATGAGGTTTTCCAGATCTGCAGTGAGATCTGAGGAGAAAGACAGAGAAAAAAGAAGAAAATCTTCAGACAAAGGTCATCATCCCCCTACACCTTCCTCTCTCAAAACACAGACAGACATGGGAGGCAGACATCGTGTATGTGTTGCATGTGTGTATTTGTCTCTTATCTTAGCTGCTAATAAGTCATTTGTCTTACATTTGTATAACTACCAGGGAATTACTCACAATAATGAAATAAGTGATCCAGCTTTACCATCAAAGGAAAGTAGAAGTGGTTCACACAATGTGCGATTGCGAAGTTGTGTTGGTCTGCGCACATTGTGTTTTTGGACAGTAATCCACAAATAGTCAATAGCATTACTCTAATTGTGCAACATTTTCTATGAAGCCCCTATGGGGATTACTGTTTTATTTGTGTCAGTGCCTAAACTTTAATTTCTTTGGCGTGTTTACGTAGCACAGGATTAGCTGGACCAAATTACAATCTGATTGCAATTAAGTAGTCATATGCTTGATAAAACCAGCTCAGGGGGTCAGGATCTCAGCAAATACTTTATGCACAACGTCTTGATTATCTGCAGATGGCAATTAGACTTTCATCGATGATATAAAACTTCTCCTAAGAGTAATGACATAGAGAGTTTTATTGAACACAGAGTGATTTATGATGCCTGGGCCAGTGATTTAATTTCCTCATCGTTACCTGAAATTAAACAAATTGCAGCTCTGGTCAAAGCATTTTTATATGAATATGGTAATATCGTTGGTGATCTGAAACTGATCAATACCTGATCAATTTTATGTTCTTTCTTGTCATTTCAGTTGGCCAGCCAGATGGTGTGTCTGTGGCTCAGAAGGACGAGACTCCTGAGACTATGGACACCGTCCAGGATGAAGTGGCTCCTCAAGTGAACGGCGAGAAAGTGGAGAAAGAGTCTCCTGATGCCAATGATATCTCCGCTGTTGAGGAAAAAGCAGCGGAGGAGAAACCTGATGACGCCAGTGAAGTAGGCTTCAAGAAGATTTTCCGCTTTGTGGGCTTTAAGTTCACACTGAAGAAGGACAAAAGTGAGGAGAAAGACCCTGTGAAGTTACTGACAGTCAAAGATAAAGAAGGAGAGGAGGTTAGTGGGACTGATGAACCTATAAAGGAGGAGGAGGTTGCCACTGCTGTGGAGAAGAGCACAGAAGAAAAAAAGGAGGCTGATACGGAGTCATCTACTGCTGAGGCTGAAGTCATTAAAGACAGTGACAAATCTGAAACCACGGATGCCCCAGCTGAAGGCCCTACTGCTGAAGCTACTGATGAATTAGTCAAGGAGGAAGGAGCTGAGAAGGATGGAGAGACCACTCCGCCATCTCAGGAGACCACCCTGTCCCCCTTCAGGAAGCTCTTCAGTGGAGGACTCTTCTCAAACCTGAGAAAAAAAGCCAGCATCAAGAAGACAAAAGAGGAGGAAGACAATGAGGTAGCTGTTGAGGAGGAGACAGCTAAGACAGAAGAAACTGCTGTTGTGGAAGAAAAGGAGGAGAAGGGTGAGGTGGAGCAAGAAACCAAGGAGGCGACACCAGCAACTCTTGAGGAAGAAAAAACAGAGCCCAAGGAGGAGGCACCAGCTACTCCAGAGGAAGCGAAAACAGAGACTACCCCAGAGCCTGAGATCACTGCTGAAACCCCTGCTCTTGCTGCAACTACTACTGATGAGACCAAACAAACAGAGGAAAAGGCTGAACTTAATGCAGAAGAGGAGAAGGCTCCAGTGGAGGTGACTTCTGAGGCTGAGGTGCTATCCTCACAAGAGAAGGCAAAGCCCCAGGGAAGCCCCCTTAAGAAGCTTTTCACTGGTGCTGGCTTGAAGAAGCTCTCAACTAAGAAACAGAAGAACAAGAAAGATACTGAGACCAAGCTCACTGAGTCTGGAGAGCAGACAACTGAGCAGCTTCAATCCTCCACTGAGTCAGCAGAGGCTCCAAAAGCTGACAGTGGACCCCCATCTCCTGAGGAGTCAGGAGAGCATGTTATTGCCTTGGAGGTGACCCAGAATGAGTCAAGCCAAGAGACTGAAGTTGAAGTTGCCTCCGATGGAGAGAAGAAAAAAGAGGGTATCATTGCCTGGTCCTCCTTCAAGAAACTAGTGACACCCAAGAAGCGTGTGAAAAGGTCTTCTGAGAGTGAAGATGAATCCACGGGTGAGAAGCCCGCAAAGTCAGCCACCCTGTCCTCTTCTGAGAGTGCAGTGTTAGCAGACAAGAGTGTTGAGGAGGAGGCAAAGGAGGATAAGCCAACTGAGGAAGAGCCAAAGACCGAAAACACTGAGAAACTGGTCAGCAGCACTGAGGAGCCCAAGAAGAAAATAGACACTTCTGTCTCCTGGGAGGCTCTAATGTGTATGGGTGGACCCAAAAAGAGGACGAGGAGGACCTCTGATTCTGACGATGAGGAGACCAAGATTGAAGAGGTATTGCCTGCAGCAGCAGTAGAAGGGGAGCAGGAGGGCAAAACTGAGGCTGCCATTGTCACTTCCCAAAACACAGAGAGTGAAGGCGAAGTTGTTTCCTCCCCTGAACCTTTAAGCAGCCCCCCTGAGAGGGAGTCTGCCTGGGACACACTGAAACGCATAGTTATGTCAAAGAATAAGGCCAAAGAGGAAAAGCAAGAGGAGACTACAGAACAAGTCCAGTCAGACAGTGAAGCACCAAAAGATGAGTCATCATTCTCTTTGAGGAAGTTCTTGCCTGGACGCAGAAAGAAGAAGGCTGACAAACAATCCTCCACTGAACAGGGCTCAGGTGAGGAGGACTCTGACACCCCAGCTGTGGTACCTCTTTCAGAGTATGATGACCAAGTTAAAGCTGAACAGGAAGCACCAGCAGAACCAGCTGTAGTCCAGATTAAAGTGTCTGCTGAAGAAAGATCCCCTTCATGGATCCCAGCCGTTGTTGAAGACATTGGTGATAAACATGATGAGCTGAGTGACATTCCAGAAGAGGCTGAGAATGCTGCCACGCCAAAGTCTGTTGACACTGACATTGCAGAGGATGAAACTGAGGATGAGGCTATTCCGCCCCCTAAAACTCTAGGGCACACAGGGCGCAGACTGTCCACAGCTGAGGTGAAGCCTGTTGTTCCAGCTCCAGCTGCTGAAACCACTCCTGTTCCTCAGGGACCCAAGCCAGAGAGCGCAGATGAGGTTATGGTGGGCATAGAGGCCCAAATCAATGAAATTCCACCCAAGACATCTGTGACTGTTGAAGATGTACCAATAGAGACAGCGTCTGAAAAAACAGAGTATGAACCACCAACTGAGAATGCCGAGTCCAAGACAAATACCATCCTGGAGCCACACACTCGTGACGAGGCCATGGCTATCTGCACTGGCCTGGGAACCAAGGAGATTGCCAAAGTAGCTCTGGAGAAACCTGCAATGCCCATCATAGAGTGTGTGGCTGTGATCCGTGATGCTCTAAGCACAGAGGTGTCAAAGGAAGAGAAGCCAGCGAGTACAGAGGAAGCCACTGTTACAGAAGATGCAGTGCTCAAGGCCCAAGTGCACCAAGTAGAAACCACAGAGCTTGAGCCTGTTGTTGATTTTTTGGTGGGTGAAGTGGTAGACATTCAAGCTTCCAATAAGAGCTATGAACCTGAGATTGAGATGGTTGGAATTGTCAGCACTGTTGTGGAGGAGTCTGAAGTCCTTACCACCATGAGCGAGAACTCTCCTAAAGCTGTTGTAGTCAGTCCCATCACACCAACATCTGAAACAGCTGTTTGCACCCAGAGCATAGAAGTCACTGAGCCAACTATAGAAACCAAGGAGGTGAAAATGGACATAGAGCAGCTTGCTGCCACTGAAGAAAATATCCATGAGGTAGTTCAGGATGTGACTGAAGAGATATCATCCACCATCACAAAGGAGACTGAGCCAGCCATTCCTGTAGTTGTGCCAAGTGAGGGGCTTGCTGTTATCACAGAAACAGTAGTCCTTGTGGCCCCGCCCAGTGTTGAGTCTGACCAAGTGGCAACATCAGATGTGGTGACCATGGAAAATGCATCACTGTCAGAGCCAGCTGGCAATGAAGCAATCCACGTGCAGGAAACCAAGGAGGAGGGTATAGTTGATACTGTGGAGGCCACTACTATTCAAACAGCAGAATTGGAGATCAGTGGGGTCATTGAGCAGGCCAGCGAGGAGATCAAAGAGGACGTCCAGGAGGCCAGTGAAATTGTGACACAGAGCATGGTCATTGCCCAGGCTGTCATTCAGGATGCCATGGATAAAGTTTCAGAAGATGCCCCTGAACCCAAAAAGCCCACCACCCCAACAACCATCATCCCAGAGTCGGCTGTAGCAACAACAGAGAAAGAGATAGAGATCACAACAGAGACCCCTATTATCACTGACGCCCCTGCTGCTGTCTTTTGCGAAAAACCAGCACCAAAGTCGCCTCAGCCAGTCTTTGTTGCCATGGAGGTCATTGACACAATCCCAGTAGAGGTTATAGAGAGCCTTGATGCCCCTGTAGAGGGGGAAAAGAAACCAGAAGAAGGGTTGAAGAAAGCTGTGGAGGTAAAAGTAAGTGAAGAAACTGTTGTGGTGGAGATAAAGGCAGGGAGTCAGACAGGAAAAGAGCTTGAACATGTCAAGGAGGAACAGAGCAAAGAAGACACAGAGTTTCAGGAACCAGATGTAAAAGAAGCAGCTGAGGAAGTGAAACCACAATTAGAGGAAGCAAAGTCAGAGGCGACTTCAGAGGAGAAAGTGCATGAGATTCACATACCAGTCCAAGTGGTCCTGCAGACAGCACAGGTGATTGAGGCACCGTCAGTGGAAGAAGAGGCTGTGGTAGAGTTTGACAGCAATGGTCCTGTGGCTAAAGACGTAAAAGCTAAGAGCACTGCAAGTGAAACCAAACTCTCACCACTGGCAGAAGAACCTCAAGTGACAGCTCCAGCAGAGCTTTCAGAGCTCACAGAGGCAGCAGCCAGCCAACCAGAGACAGAGAAAACATCATCGGTAAAGTGTGCAGAAGTGATGGCGCAGGTGATCGAGGTGATTGAGGAGGCTGTAAAGGAGATCGAGCCTGTGTCCACAGAGATCACAGCAGCATCATGAGCAGGTGAGACGGCTCTTACAACACTGATATATGTTTATGACAATTGTTTTATATGGTAACACCAAAATGCAGGTAATTAAAAATAGTTCAACAAGGATTTCTTTTAAAGTAGTCTTTAGTATTTCAGTTTTGCAAAATTAGTGATGGAGCAGTAAAGAATGAAAAAAGTTAGTTATTTTCAAAATTCCTTTGTTGGCCTATCAAACAATCTTCTCATAGTGGCTTTTTTGAAACATCAATGGGCCCTACTTTTATTAGGGAGTAGGGGAGGGGATTTGCCCACTGGCCAGATGAAAAAGCTTTTGTTCGGGCTATGAGTAACCAGGGGACCTTTGATATCAAAGCAGGAATGCCGACGTTGACCCCTTCTTTGTAGGTCGGGGTCTTGGGGAAGGGAAGCGGTGTGTGAGGGGCAGATGAACTTGTGCTGAAAGACCGATTATGATTCCTCTACTCCCTCCCTCTGTTTTCGTTCTATCACGGCTCAGTATGGAGTCAAGAAACCATGTCGGAGTACACATTTGTTAGATTCAATTCCAAAGGCTCAAAGGGCTCATGTTGTTGTTTCTTTTTCAGTTATTTTGATTGAATTATATCTTTAATATGTACAGGATAGTGCCATTTTAGTGCAACAAGGAGGAGGGAGAAACTGGGTGTAGTTCACTTTCATATTTATTAAGCAGTCATGCAGCTTTGCAGCAGAGGAGAGTCTAGAGAGGAATAGAAATGGGAAAGTATGCCAGGAAAGAGCTTGATGAGTTTGATGCAACTTAATAGCTGCAGTGGTACAGCAGCCCTCTCATAGTAAATGTGTGCTGAATCATAGAAACAAACCTTGAGAGACATAAAAGGACAAATAAAAGAAAGAAATGGGATGGAAAAATCAAACAGTAAAAGAGGAAACTAAAATGTGTGAGAATGAGAGATAAAGAATATTGTAGGGGAATTAAAATGATTAGGGAGTCACAGTTTAAGGTTTAAAAACCATTTAAGGTATGACCTGATAGCAGTCTGTCCCAATAATAATTTGGACATGGTTGTTTTTAGCAGGTTAGGAAAAAGGCTTGCACATCCTGTATTTCTTATGCAAGTGCATCAGAGAGGAGCTTAATATCATGTAAAAAGTCTCATATTGAAGATTGAATCAGTATGTTAAACTAATGTTTCAGTCCCTACTTGTCCCTACTTCAGTCCCCATTCTTTGTTAAAATGACAAGGATTAGACAATATGGTACACTGCTGCATTCATGAGTAAGTATCACAGTGTACCACAGTGAATGGTACTAATTGCATTGAACAGGCACTGATTATATAGTTAGATACGACTACGGATCTGAATGAGAACAAAAAAGGATTAAACCACATACCTAATAAGTAAACAATGTACACTGGCAATAACAATTTCAAAATGTGATTCTCAGTCTACTAAAAGGATCCACATCAAAAACAACTCATCAAGGAACATTGCAAATTAAATGTGACGTATTCCTATATTACTTTAAAATACAGCTTTTTAATGATATTCTGGTCCTTCAACATAACATACCAAAAGACAAAGTTTTTTCTAAACATAGTGTAAATATTAGATGGTTTCTTTTGCCAGAGAGCAAAAGATGCAGTCTTTTCTTATTCCTAATATGTGTTTTTGTGCCTCTCCACTACAGCTGAAGATACAAGACTGATGCCTGGGAGACACACTGTCTGGACCAGGAAGTGAGTGATGAGGGAGAGAGAGCGACCGAGAGAGAGAGAAAGAGGCAGCCGTCTGGTAACACACTGAGACTGGGCTCCGCCCATCCCGCCCAAGGAGACTGAGTGACTGAGCAACAGCTCCGCCATTCTCTCTACCTCCCCTTCCACCTGTACTCCAACCCCATCCTACAGCCCTGTCACCGCAACGTGACATCCCACCGCCATATCCTCACCCACTCACTCACTCACTCTCTCTCTCTCTCACACACACACACACACACACACACACACACACACACACACTAAAGCATGTCCTGTGCCTCAGAAGCATCCCATCTGGCTTGTAATCAGTGTGATGTATGTTCAGTGTCTTAGTGACTTTCCATTGTCCTTGCTGCACAAGACAAGAGTCTGCAACCTGGTCGAGTGTGAATACGTTCATATGTGTGTGCGCGTCTGTGTCTATGTGTATAGTCGCGAGAGTGAGATGGTGTCAGAAGAGATGGAGGATTATTATCTTGTATATTGTATTTATATCTTGAGTATTCTTTCATTCACCCCTAAGTCTTTATTTTTTCATTTTGCCTTGTTTTTTTATTGTATTGACATTGTTGCCTGTTCCCATATTAAGCTGTGAGACATCACGTGTTCTTTCGAGCAACATTATGACAGTCAATTTAACTGTTGATGCAGAGAAACATCTCAAAAGCTTCTAGTAAAATTTACCAAAACAAAGGTGAGACTGTTGCATATAAGTGGCCTGTGTATCACAGCTTTAATGGTCATATTCAATCAATATTTCAAGACTCTGTAGCAATTATAACTAAACCATGGTACAAGTGTGATTCCACTGACTCTAAGTGATAACACTGACTGAAGAAAACAACAAGAGGGCAGAGAGTATGGTGATATGTACCAGAAATGCACCACATGTTTGACTTTTGACACATTCTCTTGTCACAATGTGTTCTCACTCTGCACCCCAACAAAATACTTAATAAGCTTCATGTAGATAAGACAAACAATCACTGCCTGATTTACTGTGAAAAAGACATTGTTACACATTGTTTAATGTAATAACACAATAAAATACTATAATAACACCCTCATTTGATCATGTGGCAGGTATTTGGTAAACAGTGACGTACAAAGCATATGCCAATTTTTGACACTGGAAGAGTTGTACTGCGTAGACACGTGCATGTAAAAAATACAAAGCATATCATGTTCACAGTATTTAATGGCCATGTTTTCTTACTTGTTACTGTGTGACATATTATTTGTGTGTAGCAGTTTTAAGTTTAACACCTTTCTTACTACACTATATTTATATTTCTTGATGAAAAGACAGTATGTTGACGCCCTCTGTTGCCTACAAAAAGTAGTGCGCCCTTTAGTCTTCAGTCAATGGTGTCATTTTCACTTCAACTGTATGTTTTAACAAGGGCGATAAAGTATGAAAACAGTCTTTGGTCAGTCCAGTCTTATGGTACCTGCTCCTATGTTGTGTTCTTCACCCAGCATGATAGTTCAGTTTCATTAAACTGGCACCAGGGAGGACGTAGACTCACTGGTTGGGGATTTAGAGAGGCACAGACACTGACTGCATGGTACCCAGAAGTGAAAACAAAAGCTCATTTTATTCTTAATTTAAAAGCCAAATTGAGTTAAGATCAATCAGGGAGTCATGGTCTTTCCATTGCTCACAGGATAAGACATCAGTTGCATCCAATTAAATTCCTAAAGCATCTACTCAGCTACTTTGAGTTACACATCAAACCTAAGTTATAAGGTCAGGGTTTATTTTGCAAGTTTATTGGCAAAGTGGGAGATTTTTTAGGATGGAGGAATATCTGAAACATTCCTGGGATCCAGTTTTGCCACCAAAGCAAATATGTGATTTAAGGTTACACTTGTATTTGTTTATTTCCTACCAAATTTGGCAAACTTGCACTGTGTCAATCATTCAGATATCGAGAATTAACCGTGAGTGCTTCTGTAATCCATTTCTTTTAATTTGGTGGCTGACACAAGCAGCTCTAGAGGCTCGCATTTCACTCAGCTTTATGACCAAATGAAAGAAAGATCAGGAAGTACAGACCCTTTACTTTGACTCTAGAGTGTGTGTCACATCCACACTTGCTTTATGTTAAAATAAGTGATTAAAAAAGACAGCGAACTAAAGACTTTTGCTATTGTTGCATAATGTAAAGCATCTAGTTTGGACACCAGTCCTCCCTGCTTTTTGTAACACACTTAACTGTGAACCTGTTAACGTTTGTACAGATTGTATACCTACTGTATGTACTTAAAAATCATATTGTTGCAATAATAACTAATAACCTGCAGCCATTTAGCATACTATTCATGTAGCATGGTCTTAGTTGTATTTTATATTTTCCAAGCTGTTAATAGTAAGGCTACAGAAACTTGTCTATATTTCATTCAATAAAGTTAGAGAAAATTGGTGTGCGTTTTGTATTAATCCCTGGACCTTTTAATACATAATCAATCTCTACAAAGACATTATTTACCACTGGAGTACAGACAAAACTTAACAGTGACCCTTTAAACCTAAATTTAATGTATTTGTAAACAGATATAACTCCTCTTGCAGGTAATTATAAGTGGAGGCTGCTTGATAAACAGACAATGAATGACAATATAATAAAAGAGAAGTTAGAATTGTTCATAAATTAACATTTTTACACTTAAAATGTCCCTTTATCTGCATACAATTACATTATAGTGTGCTATAAACCATTTATTATATGCTTATATAGTGCTTAAGAATGCTAAATGGATGAGCGGATCGACAAAAACAACTCATGAAGCTGTTTTTTTGAGTAAAAAACAAAGACAAAAAAGCCATATTTATAAAAAGCCATGTTTTTATTGTTTATTCTTCACTGAAAAAGCCCCCAAAACAAAAGTTGTTTATACAGAAAATCACTCACATTCCTGAGAACATAGATTGATCACAGTAGATGTCAGATGGGCATTGGGGAGTAGGATCACAGGCTGGAAATGAAATTATTGTTTTGATAAACAACAGGGGACAAAAAAGACAATGTCAAACTTCTCATCTTCCTGAGATACTGAGATGTTTAAACACATACACCATACAACCATTGAGTTACAAGACTGGCGTGGCAGAAGAACAATTACAACTTGAAGGATTCAGACTTTTCATAAAGCTGTGCATATTCCTGTGTATTCAATTGAGCTCTGAGAAATGAATGTCAGTAGTACAGCATTTCAATTCCCTCAACAGAACAAGCTTGAATCGAGACACAAACAACAATCCTTCCGTTAGTTAATACTAAACACTCACCATGAGATTAAATTCACATATATTTGTGTTTTTTTTCTTATCTGAACCCAGATGTGATGGAATATTTATTTATGGCAAAGATGGTCATATAATTGGCAAGCACACCACAAAAACACTAGTAAAGATATTACTTCCCCCTCACTAGACCTGAGTAGACAAATATGAATAACAGCTCCATCTAGCCAAACACTGGGCGCATTGCATCAAAGCAGCAACTGATTCTCAATACTTAATATAGAAGGATTTTAAGCACAAAAATCCCACATAAACCAAATTGGTACTGGGCCTCATCCTCACTGTCCCAAACCTGTACTTGAGGCTGGGTGAAACTGGCTCAAAAGAAAGAAAAAACAATAACACATATTAAACATACTAGGGATGGGCATTTTTTTTCATATTTTCACAAAATTATTAAAGGATGGAAACAACCCAATAAATCCAACAAAGACTCCATTTAAAAGAATTTTCTACAATACACATTAATGAGCTCGTGTGGCTTAATTAACAACTCTAAAATAATATTGCAAATTATATTACAACTCTTGAATTGTTAAATTGGTCTCTAGGATGACTAGCAATCACTGCTGTGTCAGGTAATCACATAAGATACTAAAACTATTAGACTTGTTACCTTGTAGACATTTTTGTTTTTTGCATGCTTTTTTGCATGTTCGATAAAGTTGGAGAGATCATATTGTCTCCACCAAACAAGTTATAGTTCTTGCAGCAAAAAAGGCAATGTAGCAATAACAATACAATGTAGAATTTATTTTCCACTAGAAGGAACAATAGCAATGCAGTTTTACAAGCCTTCCTAAAATAACTTCATCTTAATATTCAAATATGTAAAGATAAAAAAAACACACCTCATCTCTACAAATTATGTAATATCCTGACAAGTTGTAGTCACAAATTATGTTACAGTTAAAAGTTTGCAACAGGAAAAAACTGAAGACAGTGATGCTCACTGATATATAGTTTTAAATTTACATAAACCTGACCATCTTGGCCTGAAAAGAGCCTAATTGAGAATGTTGTTCCCGAACAACCTTTATTATGCTACCCGTGCTACTGCTACACTTGACATGTATAACTGCTTCACATTAATTGGACATGTAAAGGTTTTTCACAATTTCCAGTCATCAGTAGTACATAGAAAGTGTTTCTGTTATCCCAAACAATTGGATGTTGTTGAAAGTTATAATAAATAGCATCTCTTATATTCCCACAACACATACAGTATGTATCTAGTCAGTCAGGTATACAGCGATATCACCTTGTCATTTTAGATTTCTTGCAAACAGCTTCTCATTAAAGCTAACTCTCCCTGTGTCACATGGTCATCCCTGCCTGAGTTTATATGCCCTCCACACTAACAGGTGGAGCATTCAAACTCTACTCCCTCTGCATCATATAAATTTCACCATGTTCACCTGCATATTTTTGTTGCTACTACTACGACTTCTTTTTTTTGATTTGAACAAAGTTAAAAACAAATATAAATGTCACAAAACCTTAACAATACACAGAAAATGTTTCCCAAAATGAATAAGGTTAGCAATTAGAACACATTTGGCAAGGGGAAGAGACTTAAAAACCAATTTTAAAAAAAATGTATAACCTCTTTTAACCTATTTCTTGAAGAAATGAAAGGTAAATTCATCATGCCCATCCCTAATACATAAACCTTTGCTAAACCAAATGTAATCCTATTTTGAAATCTATTTGCCTATCAATATACATACACCTTTGCAATATAAAGTAATCTTTGTAAATATAGCATTTTATATAAAATTAGAAAAGCATGTCAAACAAAAATGAAGGGCTTTTAGAAGTAGATTCAAGCAAATTATATAAAGAGAAGATGTACAATATTGTACAGGACAGCCTCTCATCAAGGTATGTGTGTCTGACTGGAACATGTTGCTTCTTCAACAAGTAAAAATGTAAAGTAAAAACGAATCAAAGTGGCTCAACTGTAAACACAATATCCACTCTTGCTTGTTGTGACCAACTTTCAGTGGCCAAACTTTTATTATGAAGAGCAATTGTGCTTTAATATGGTGTAATGACATAGGGACCATAATCACACTTAGCACAGTCAACAAAACACAAAGTAAAACAACTAAACGGTTGCTGAGAAGGACACAAATAATGGCCATTACATTACATTTCAAGGTATTCACTCTGCTGAGCCAAACCGGCAACCAAAACATGAATGGAAGACAAATGTACCTTCCTACATCGGGCATCGACTCCAAAAAAGAGCACAGATTGTCTCAGGTCTAAATATATTGCGTGCTTTTAAACTGGAATTATAATCTATACCTGATCTGCAGAACCAGCCTCTCATTTCTGACCATGAAGAAACTACTCTTCTGTGTAACTCTGGAAGGATTGTTAGTAGTTCGCACTTCTTTCACCTCCTCAAACCTAGCACAGCCAGCTCATCTCACAACATGCTGTCTCGTCCGGAACTGTCTCAGCTTCCTTTTCCTTTTATACTCAAAGTCTGCCTGTGCAGCTTTACCACAACGGTAGCTCTTGTGAAAAAATGTGGTACATCCTGACATGTGAGAGTCTAATACCAATGTACACCACCAATTAAATTATGAGATAAAACAAGGTATTCAACTTAGCCTTGAGTCAAATGTTAATGTTATTTGCTTTTCTACTGATGTTGGACCTCCAGAGCGCTATAGACTATTTACTTACTATTTAATATACTTTTTGTCAGGGCCAAAAAAAAAAAACCCTCCAAAAAACTTTTAGTAGATTGAGAACCTCCAACATACATACCCTGACTAACTTCACCTTTAGCTTACCAATTAACCATAATTTAGAAAATAAACATACACATTAAAAAGGACAAATACACTCTACTCTACGAGGATTTCCTCTGTCTTTATGGGTTCCAGTGGGGTGCCAGAGTTGGACAAATCAGAGCCTTCATCTTTGGATAACTCTTCGCGCTGGACCAGCATCCCTGCGCCCGTGTTTCCCTGCAGTCCCACTAATCCCCCTTGGGTGAAGCACAAGTGTTTGATCACCTCATTGGGACTGGAGAAGGTGGTCGCACAAATGTTACACTTGTAAGGCTTTGACGAGCCCAAGAACATCGCCTCCATCTGGCTGCTGTCATCGCCAGCAGCACACAGCTCCATGCTCTGTCGGTCCACCATGGTGTAGGTGTCGGCCCCCTGGTTCAGGCACACGTGGCGGGCTGCCTGGTTGGCCCGGCAGAAGCTCTTGCCACAGGCGCTGCATTTGAAGGGCTTGCCCGTGTGGATGTACATGTGTTCACGCCAGTGGCTCTTCTGAATGAACTTGCGCCCACAGGTGGAGCACTCGTACTTCCGCCGCTTCACTTGCCTGTCCAAGTCAGCATTCTCCAGGTTGTCGATGTCCGCAATGTCTGATGGAGGTGGTGTGTCTGCCTGAGAATTTAATCCTCCCACCCCCCAGCTGGACGTGGACACTTCTGCTAGGGGTGAGTCCGAGTTGGTGCCTGAAACAGGCGTTTGCTCGCTGTCACTGATTACCTCTACTGCTGTAGTGGAAGCCAAGGCACTTGACCCTGCCTTGCTTCCCTTAAGGATCCCCTCTACCTCTAAGATGCTATGTTCTCCAGTCACTACAGGTGAGAGGGCATTGCTGGGCTCAGCTGGCAGTTGCTGTAGAGCCTGGGTGTGTTGGAGGAGATGCTCTCTCAGCATGCTTCTCTGGGTGAATCGGCTCCTGCACAGATGACAGGAGTAATGCTTCCTAAAGGAGGAACTCCTCTTCATGATGCTGGGCTTTACATGTAAGATGGCAGTAGCTGCGGAACCATCTGCACTTAGCGAGTCCATTCCCCCCTCCTCAACTGTAGGCCTGGTGCCGCTGGTTGAGGCCTCCATGTCTAGGGGGGAGGAAGCTAGCTTAGACGGTAAGGAATTTGCGTATGAAGCTGTGGCAGATGGCGTGGATGGATACTTTCCCTCTGAGCTGAACTGCTCCATGTCAAAAGGTGAGGACAGCTGCCGCCGATTGGGCAACCTAGCTGACAGTGCTACCTGTTGGTCAGAGATCTGGATGCCGTAGAGGGAGGTGGAAAGATTGATGCTGTGCTCTGGGTGGGAATACACAGGCTGGCTGGCCTCCTGCAAGAGCGGATAGGCATGCAGGAATCTGACCCCCTGCTCCAGCCGTGCAGGGTCTATCAACTGGGGTGCAAGCTTGCCTGTGTACATCAGGTTGAGGAGGTAGCTGAAAATATCTGGCTGTATGTCAGCAGCCTTCAGGCGCACACAGTCACTGAAACACAAAGACATTACAGTTAACTTTCACCTGTCAACAGGAAAGGACAATAGAATGGAGTGACTGCTCCATATTTCTTGACTTCATGAGGGAAATATGTTTAAGCTATTGGTCGTTGTTGAAAACTTGCATGTGAATAAATCTGTTTGGGTCTGTATATCCTTCAGTGAGGGAATCTCGCCATAACACATTATCAGGGCAGCACAGATACCATGTTTTGACCATAATGCTCTTACAGACCCTCCAATTTGTCACCTCCATTGATGATAGTAGTTCTGGGTCATCACACTAAAAAGATTTAGATACAGTCCAGTGCTCCACTACAGAGACAAAGCCCTTAAATGTTTGACAACATGAGAACAAGTCAATGTTATGACATGGTACATGTAGGTTTTGGCATCAGAATTTGATGTGTAAATTCTGTGATGTGACAACAAAAAGTATCGTAGCTTGGTATTGAGCTTGTGTCCAATATCATTATTAATACATTCCTCCTGTACCTGTCTTGGTGAATGAAGAGCATTCTGAAGTAGTTGGAGAAGGCAGCGAGGACAGCTTTGTGGGCTTTGAAGAAGACATCTCCTATAGCCACAGTGCAGTCGCACAGGAAGCCAAACTCCCTCTGAGCGTTAAGCTGCTGCAGCAGGATAAGACCATGGTTGGCCAACTCCATTCTTCAACCTGCACAAAGGCGTACAGACACAAGCAGCAATGAGTTTCCTGTCTGGAAGGAGACCAGAGTTTATTGTGACCACAAAGAACCAGGCTGACAGTGGTGATCTAACGACCTTGTAAAGGCTAACTTAACACAACAGTGAAGAATAATTTTGTGACACTGGAGACAATTTGTCTTCAATTAATGGCAAGGCTAAGCAAAAACATATTTGTTCATTGTATTTGGGCATGTTTTGCAATGGTAAGTAAGAGTAAAAACAAGTTATTTGTGAATTCAAATTTCTTCCAGGACATTAGACATGGAAAATATTCTTGTTCTAAATAAACCTTGAACAGCACATATTTTTAAATCGATGACAACCAGAGTCTTCAGGCTGCTTCCTATACAGGCTGCCTTAATAGTCTTTAAACCAGCTGTGTACACAGAGAGAGTTCCCTATTGACCTCTTATGACAATTTCAAGAATATTGCATAATCCCTTTGGTCAAACTCTAGGGATGGTGGTATGGTTAGGACTAAACATGCAAGATAATTACAAAATATAGTCCAATTTCTGACACAAGGTTACAGTGCCAAACACTTGAGGTATGAAAAAAGCTTAGTCTATTATATACAGTATACACCTCTAACATGTTATTTGTTCCTCTGGCTTTAATAGAGATGCATTCATACAGAAATTGATCTACAGAGGGTTCTGGCCCCCACATATCAGTGAGAGACACTGACAAATAGAAGCAGATAAAGTAGAGCTTGTTATCTCTACACAACATCCTTTTGCATGACTTGGTTCTGATGGAGCCCACGCCATCCAAACTCAATCTCAAGGGACATTTTAAGGGCTTTGCACATTCTGCTGACCAGTGAGATGGGTGTTGTTGACCCTAAAGATCACTGGAGGACTACAAGGGCTTCAGGCCATCACATGATCAGGGTTACGGGTTTGACACACATTCCTACGGCAGAACTGGTTCTACCCCCTTCTAGTAGAGGGGAGAAACAGCCCACAGGGCTGGGTAGGGTGAATCTCCTTTCTCCACACCACACAGAGTGCAAAGATGATGGCACAGCGC
Organism: Maccullochella peelii; assembly: GCA_002120245.1. Lineage (NCBI taxonomy): Eukaryota > Metazoa > Chordata > Actinopteri > Centrarchiformes > Percichthyidae > Maccullochella > Maccullochella peelii. Next base: position 22,675 of record LKNJ01001863.1, on the reverse strand, counting down.
TCCAGGAAAAGGCTACATTTCCGCATCTTGTGCAAGGGCGGTATACCCCCCTTATACTCAGTTGCCAGTTTATTAGGTACACCCAGCTACAAATAATTCAGTCTAACACACCAGCCTGCAATAAATCTTATCTTCATAAAACTTAAGTCCAGTTTTTGCTGAAACTGTAATTATCTTGTTGGTACTGTAGCCTGAACCTGCAGATGCTCACCCTCACTGTAGCATCCTAATAAATCTAACAAACAAACTGTTGCACCCCTGGAAGACAGATAATGCTGTTTAAATTGTAGTGAGCTACACTTTTTTTATATACTTTAATTTCCATTTGATTTTCAGATCTGGATATAACAACATGTGACAGAAACACAAGACATATACACATTCTCATTGCCCATTCCTTCACATCTAAACAGGTTATTTGTAAGCCATCTCATTTAATGAAAATGATCACATTTCTGTCAAAATATTTCCATTAACTTACAAAAGATAGATACATTTTTACATTTATCACATCTCCATAACAATATCAAGCCATTGCTCTTTTGCTGTAAGATCTGCTTTACACCAATGTCTTGTTAAAGCTTTTTGACAGGTATCTCTCTTCCCTGTATAGCGAATGGCGTTATTTTGAATGGCATATATTATACTGTCCTATACGGTAGGATTTACATTGTCCCAGAAAGGCTTTAGTTCCGTAGAGTAACTCCAGAAAACATGGGTATAGTTCCCGCCAGGGCAGCCACAGAGCCTCCGACATGGTTGCTTGGTGGCTGCACAGATCTTATAAGATTCCTGAAAAGGTATTATGAATATGTGCCTGATTGCCATGATTTAGCATGACACTACAAGGCTATTGATCAGCCACACTATTGATCATGTGAATTCAACTTGGTATTCAGCAAGATAGCCACAGTACCATTTGTTGGTCAATACTAACTTGTTTGCAACAATAAAGCACCGCCCCTGATGAGATGTAGACACGTGGAACAGTTACTTCCGTAGTGAGATTCTCTCTTATTCTGAAAATACACCGTTAAAACTGCCTGTGATGAGAGCATGTGAGGAAGGTAAACACGCTACGGGAACAAAACAGTTAAATAATGCGAATAGAAACAGCTAATCTACACAAAACATTAACATGGAGCATACAAAACGAGCGCGCCTACACTAACTCCTGCCTCTGACTCGGCTCTCTCTCGGTTGCTATCGCTAGTGAGAAAACGGACATGCATGTCCGCACGCGCGCGCGCGCGCACACACACACAACACACATATGGGAAAAGAGAGCGAGAGACGCAAGGGGGATGGGGTTAGTCACGAATGCGTTTCTTTTAACTTCCCCGTGACAATTACAGATAGCCAAAGCGCACACAAGCAGCCAAATAACGTAACACTACCAGTAAATGAATGGGTGAGTGTGTAGCTAAAAACAGCCGTACCTGCACTCCGCTTGATTTCGTGGAGTTTGCCGTGTCGCCGTTGTTTGTTTGTTACCGGGGACTCGTCCGTCCTCTCTGGGCTCGCAGCACTTGTACTGTTCCTCGCAAACGCAGCATTCGTTGGCGGCGGAGAGGGTCGTCCGTCGTTGTTTTCCGGTTAGGGGGTTTTACGTTACAATCACATGACTGTGGGTAAAAAACAGCCAAAAAACAGCCGTTGTAAAATCCGTTGAGCAAGGGGGCGGTTGAGCTAACGTTAATTTCCCGCACTGTGTAACCGCCGTGACAACCCCCGCTAGCCAGTCTTTTTGACAGCCGGTGAGTTCGAACATTTACAGCTACGCTGGCTCACCGTTTAGTAGTTAATCGCTCCTTCTCTGCCGTTAACGACACGTTAAAGATAAAACCGAAGTGTGTGTTGTCCCTCACCCTCTCACTGAAATAACGTAACATTGCTTTGCACACAGTCGCCTCACATTTGCATCTGTATTTTCGGTTGAAGTTAAAAGGAAGTACGCAAATAATTTCAGTGGACATTACGCAAGTATCAAAGCAAGGTTCTAGCTTTAATTACACGAATATTATATATTTTCAGAGCTTAGAGATTATATATATATGGCCATTATAAAGTTACTTTTTCCCATTTTGAATCCTAATGAGTAACAGGCACAAGAATAATATGATACAAGGAGGTAAATTAAAATATGGAGTCACTACTGAAACTACTACCATAAATAAATAAATAAAAACTTTAGAATGTTTTTATTGCTGTAAACTATCCTTCACATTTCAACAAGTTTTGGTATCAAAATTAATTTGGCTATGAACTCATTTTATGTCTTGATAACTATGTTTAATTATTTTATTCTCTGAAGTTTTGATCAAAGACAGACTGATTCAGCCATGACCAGCCTGCTTTTATTTTACTATAGGCCTGCTTTGGAAAGCAGGATGTAAATTATCTGTGCAAGTAAGGGAAAACCTACACATTCCATTCTATTGGGAAAGTTGTTGTTGTTAATATACCCATCCATTTTGTTTCACAAGAGTAGTACCTGATTCCCACACAACTCTCATTACCTGTATGACACAAGATATTGAATATAGGTTCAACCTACATTTGACCATTCATACCAGACTATGCAGGCCACTGATAAAAACTGGTTTGTAGTTTGTACTTGTCACCTCAAGATTATGTTTAGATGTCAGTTGATGTTTGGGCAGTCCTTAAGTGTTTTCTTTCTATCTTTAATTTGTGAAGTTACACTAATTTCCAAGCACCTGTGTAAAAAGGGTGCCAATCTCATGGCAGATAAATAAATTAGATCTATAAACTGATGCCAATATCTACATAGGAAAACAGACTTTTACTCAAAGGCTGCTGTTATGAGCAGCACAACAGAAACACACAAAGTGAGTTTACTTGATCAAACTGGTGCATAGTAACCTGTGTTCATCCTTGCATACCATAAGCAGTGTCAGACCTGCGTAAATCTTTAGTTGTAAACCGTCTCAAGGACCATACTGTAGGTTGAGTAACCTTGAGTAACCCAATCAATCACACCAACAACAAACACAATTTTTGTGACTTGTTGCTTTTGTGTGAAAGCAGTAATTGCCACTCCTTGTTCTATACCCTTAATGGGTTCTTAGATTACAGCTGTTACTTTGTGATCTCAGCAAAGGGTTGCCTGTCAATGAAGGGCCTGTAAAAAAAGCCTGTGAATTGATAAACTCAAATGTGGATGGGAAACCCATTTTGAATAGAAAGAAGTACCATTAGAAGGAAGAAGTGGTGGTCCTGGAATAGATTTCAACCAAACCACACATTGCCTGTCCAGAGGCACAGGAAGTGTAGGAGGACCTTTGCACAAACGCACTTTGGAGTCACATCAATATTTTGTCATCAGATGTTGTCATCATTGAGTTGGTGGACGCTGTCCCAGTGTAAACAACAATCTTTTCCAGACCTGTCATTACAGAGTTGCAGTTCAGCCTTAGGATAGGGAGTCCAAAGAAGCACCAAGCAAGTTGTAGCTCTCTGAAAACGCTTGCTAGGCAGGCAGAGAATGGGTGGAGAGTCTGTTTGTAAAAGGAGACAGGAGACATGGGAGGGGGCAGAAATGTCTATGAAGCAGGGCCTGAGGACCTTAATGTCTCTGTCCTGTCAACAAACAACATACCTTGATTTGATTCTGTCCACAGCTTTACTGAAACTAAATGTTTCACAAACAAAAGATGATGTTAATGACAGCAGAATGCATGTTTACTTTGCTGCAAGGTTCACAGCAGGGTTTTATTGAAAGTAGCAGATAAACTCTCTCTTTTTCATCATTAAAATCAATACATTCTAATCAATATATTTTTAGGATAATGCTATTAGGAAGAACAATGTCCTCCTGTCTGCCTCTGTTCATAAGGATTTCTTATATTGACTTTCTTTTTCTCAGGACAGTTTATTCAAAAGAGATGCAGACTAGACTTTCACATGACTGCCACTGGTTTCCACGTAATTGATTTTGCATGCAATAATGCATTTTCAAAAGCAACAGCACAGTCTGCATGAAACTGCTTAAAATGTGAAAAAGTAAAGTGAGATTTACGTCCGATTTGGCAAATTGGTCAGTGCACAATTTCAAGGGACTTAAAACACAACAAATTCAGTCGCTCAAATTGAATACTTCATAAGCCTATACGGTTGCATGAGACGGCTGTGTGGTGAGCTGAAACATCTGTTTAAACAGGGCCTTTAACGTTAACTGCCGCCCTCCCCCCCTGTTCATGGCCTGTTTTGAAACCGGAGTGGTGAGTCACTCCTCTCTCGGTTTAGAAAAACAGATCCGGCCAGGCTGGGGCCCGGCGGGGGGATGGGAGGCCGGCTGTGGATGAACACCGGAGGTTGACGCAGCTGGACTCCCACTCCCAAGGACCCCACATCCTGACAACGGCCCGCCGTGTTCCCATAGTGACGGGGGCTGATCTGAAAGAGGGGGAAAAACACTGCGAGGATTAATTGATATGCGTATTTCCCCACCCTAGTGATCGTGGGTGCAGCCAATCAATTGGTCATGTTCTCCAAAAAGAGCGCCCCGGTTCCCAACTCCAAAATGGACCGTAAACCTTATGTGATTAGCCTACTTTGCTGCCTATATGCTCTCATTTTGCCCAAGGGTGGGACCAATATGCGATAGGCCTACTTGAAACGCCAATGTGTTTTATCCTTTTACTGTAGATCTTCATAGTGGAAACTGATAAGCAAGAAAAACATTTTTGAGAACACAAATTGTTTAGCCTAAACAAGCAGCATTATTAAGCCTGGTTCTGCTCGAGGTTTCTACCTGTTAAAAGGGAGTTTTTCCTTGCCACTGTCGCCTAGTGCTGCTCATGGTGGGAATTGTTGGGTCTCTGTAAATATAAAGAGTACGGTCTAGACCTGCTCTATATGAAAAAGTGCCCTGAGATAACTTTGTTATGATATGGCGCTATATAGGCCTAAATAAAACTGAATTTAATTATTAAGATAGGTATTTTGGCAGCCAAAATCCTTGCTGCGTCTCACCAAAATATGTAATTTGCTACAAGAGTATTATAACATAGGCTACATAAACTTGGGTTATTCTAGGTCTATATATTCATGTATATTAGTATGTAATCCAGCAGGGATTCAAGAGAGAAATGCTTTCTCTAATCAAAATTGTAGGCTACTCTACCCCTCCTTCTTTTCCCGCCAAAAAGCCTTGGGGGGTGCGAATTCTGCCCTTTTCTGATAGGGTGAATCAATGTCTCCATGACAACCGTTGCTCTGGACAACAACTGATGCTCGAGGTGCTACTGCAACAACAGAATGCCATGCGCAATGCGGCAACGCGTATCACTATTTGGCCCACCACAGTTTTAAGTCTTTAAGCCTGAAAGCTTGTGTGGTTGTTATATGGTACAGAAAGCGAGATATGTTCAATTAAACACGACACGATGGCAGCAAAAACATGCATGGGACACACAACTTGCCAACATTGCAGTATATACATTAACCGCTAGGTGGTAGCACCGTATTCTAAATGAAACCCAAGTCTACAGGGAACCAGGAAAGAAATATTAAAATGTGAAATATTTGTTACAGAAAAACACAGGACGTCAAGCTTGATGCAATCGGATACAATCTGTTTTGACGACATCCACAAAAAGATACACGTTGCACGTCGCGTTCAAGCCTCAAGTAGACCCCTAAACTTTGTTGCTGTCCTTGAAATTCTATCGATAAAGTTTGAATTTGAACAGTCTCCTACTCATGCTCTTACTGCAAAAATGATGGCGGCTGATCAAACTGTGGACGGAGTTCCTCCATCACTGTCTGCCAAAGTGGTTGGGTATGTTGACAGCTTATTTAACTGCTTTGTCACTATGTTAAATAATGTGGGTAACTACACTTCTGTATCTAAACGGCTACATAACGTTAAGACTGTCGTGTTCAAACCAGTAGCAACATTAGCTTATTGCTAACAGAGATTCATTAAGTTGGTGTACGCATGTAAGTATATTACGTTGACTCGGTTAACTAATAACAAATATATTTGTTGACGGCACCGTTATACTAGCTAATATCATTTTGGCCGTTGAAATGTCTGCAGTGTAAGGACTGACTTTACATCTTGCTAGGTAAATTAGCTGGCTAGCTTACTAATAATTACATGCACCTGCTACAGTATCAAGAAGTGTCAGTGCAACGTTAATGGCTGTATCGTTTCTCTGCAGGTCATTTGCCTATTTGACTGTGAGAGACAGATTGCCGACCATCCTGACCAAAGTTATAGACACAATACATCGCAACAAAAACAAGTTTTTTGAAGAATATGGAGAGGTAAGAATTCTTATTGATTAGCTGAATTCGAGTTTTCCTTAACTACATCCGGAATTATGAGGCTCATTTGAAAACTTGAATTTGGTCTTGCGTGTTTCTCCTTCCTTTATATTTTCATACAGGAGGGTATCCAGGCAGAGAAGCAAACAATATCTCTGCTGTCTAAGATGAGGAATGAGCTGCAAACTGATAAGCCAGTACTACCCCTGACAGATGGCCTGCAAGACACAGAGTCCTGGAACCAGTACCTGCAGAGACAGCAGAGACTGCAAGGGGACCAAGAGTCCGTCAGCTGGTTCAAGTCTCCATGGCTCTATATGGAGTGCTACATGTACCGCAGGATACAGGAGGCAGTCTGGCTCAAGTGAGAAGCATTTTCATCTTTTACTGGGAACCTTTTATTGCTGCCCTATTTCCTGCTTTTGAGTATAGGTATTTTGGGCTTTGGGCACTATATTTGCATAGGTAGGCAAAGACAAGATATTTTTTATATAATGTTAGTCTCATTAGACAGCAAAACAATGGTAATTTAAGTGGTCAAATACTGATTTCACTTTGTTGCTCAGAAATTATTCTCAGAAAAATCTGACAGTAATGTTTTTATATTGTTACTTCAGATTTCAGAGTGTCATTTTTAAAAAGTCTTTACGGATATTACACAATTTTAAAATGACAGTGTTTAGTTAATGATAAAAAAGGTAAGTATTGGTGTATTGCCCATCCTTAGCAGAAGTAAATACAGCTTATCTTGTTTATTTATAATGTGTCTCCTCCAGTCATGGTTTTGTTTCTGTTTTTATTTCAGTCCTCCCATCAGGGACTATGACGTCTTTAATGAGGGAAAGACTCAGAGCTTTTTTGAGTCTCAGCAGGCTGTGATGACCCTTTGTTCATACTTGGAGGGTGTCAACAAGAACATGGAGAAACTCTCTAAGAATCACCTGTTTGAGCATTTTTACAAACTGCTACAGGTCAGTATCTTCTACATTGTCTCAATACATCACAATCAAGTGAGTGAAGTTAAAAGCTGAACTAATAAATATTTTTATATCAACAATGATGATGTGTAATGTGAACAGGTTGCTCGTAGTGACAAACCCACACATAATTATTCCCTGACTCTGCAGCTCCTGTCAGTTGTACAGAACTTTTAGGGTAGTGTTTTCGTTTTGTGGCCTACAGCTTTAATGTTTTAGTTCAGTCTCACTGCTCTCATCAACCTCCTTTCTGGTCGCTGCCGTTTTCAGTGAAAAAACTGACAAATGATGTGATGAATTAATCAAGTCATACAAACTAATCTGTCCATTCATCCATTTTCTGTATCATTTATCCTATTCAGGGTCATAAGTGGAGATATTAAAAAAAGTTCAGGTTTAACTTTTAATTTTGACTCTTTCTAGGTTTCTCTATGGGGGAACAAATGTGACCTGTCTATCTCTGCTGGCCAAGACAACTCACAGAAGACCAGTCCAATAGATTCCCTCAACAGCCTACAACCCTTCATCTTGGTGGATGACTCAAACATGGTATGGTCCACTCTTATTTCCTCCCAGAGGTCAGGCCAGCCAGGGAAAACCACTGCAGGCAGAGTGGACATTGTTCTAGACAATGCTGGCTTTGAGTTAGTCACTGACTTGGTCTTAGCAGATTTCCTGGTTTCCTCTGGCCTTGTCCGTGAGGTCCATTTTCACGGCAAATCCTTCCCGTGGTTTGTCTCTGATGTCACAGCTAACGATTTTCAGTGGACCATTCGGCAGACCATGGCGGCCAATCACAAGTGGATGTCCAAGAGTGGTGTCCAGTGGCAGAGCTACCTGAAGGAGGGTGTGTGGTCCTATCATGACCATCCTTTCTGGACACAGCCCCATGAGTTCTGTGACATGGCAGCTGATGCTTCTGATCTGTACGCGACCCTGCAGACGGCAGACCTGGTGCTGTTTAAAGGTGATCTCAACTACAGAAAGCTGACGGGGGACAGGGACTGGGATCACACAGTGGGCTTCGATACTGCGCTACGAGGTTTTGAGCCTGCGCCACTGTGTAGCCTGAGGACTCTTAAGGCCAACATTCAGGTCGGCCTGCATCCCGGCCAAGGGGAGAAGCTCACCTCCCAGGATCCAGACTGGATGACCAGCGGCAAATATGCTGTCATTCAGTTCTACAGCCCAAAGTCAGAACAGTAAGACTGACCTCGGGATCTCACTGGGAAGACTTGGATTCATAAGAACACCACAGTAAGAAGTACCATAAACAGGAGTTACCTTTAAGCCATAACACCATTAAGTTACATGAGGTTGTTGGTATCTTTGTTTCTCATCGTCGGTTAGCACTTCATCATGTTTGATACAGAAATACACAGTAACAGAAATATTTAATAAATATTTTCACTACAGATTTGTACCATGTCATACTTAAAATCTTAGCACTTTTAGATCTAAATGTTTCTCCATGATTTGAACACAAGAATTGTTTGCAGTCACAAAATGATCCACAGAGAAAATCAAGGTTGCTTTTTTATCGCAAATAGCTTACGTGTTGTGCATTTTATCGCAAATAGATAATGTGTTGTGCACAATGTATTAAGTCATAATGTTTACAGGTTAATATAGATGCTGTTAACAATTGTTGAGGAATAATTGGGCTTTATAAATCTCCATCCCAGAGCAGCAATACTTTTGTTTTTGCATGCAAAAAAAAGAGTGATGATAAACATAATAAATGGTTATTTTTATTTTAATTCAGCTCAGGTTGTTTTACTGTTGCACTCAGTGTTATTGATATGCATTCATTAAAACAAAATAAAATCACGATCAAGATCATAACATCATATAACAACTCTTTTGCTCAGTTTGAAAGATGGTAGACTGTTATTGGGGCAGTGTAACAATAACAGTGACGACGTGTGCTTGTTAGTTTAAAATAGAAACCCAGACATCTGTATCTTCATAGAAAAAAGAGGATGTCTCTGTGCACGTTGTTATGTCTTCTAAATCCTCATTGTCTGTGTCAGTACCTCAGAGGTGATGTTAACTGGATTCTTCTCAGTGCTGCTGGGGGAAATGTCATTTTCACGAATGGGTTTGATTTAATAAAAAACTGCATTGACTGGCCTTTTTATCTCTCTGTCGTACTTTACAAGCATGACAAATGAAAGATGAGGGTAATAATGACTTTCTTTGACAGCATTATTTTCACATGAGTTTTTTTGCGATTGACATTTTTATATTTGAATCCAGACAGTTTATTAGCCTCAATCAACACTGGTCAGTGCAGCAACAGTATTTTATTTACATGCATGTGCAGCCAAATATTGTGAACCAATTCACCTGAAATTGTGAGCAAATGCTTCTGTACACACTCAAAAGAATCCACCATTACAGCTTAAATGTTCACCAGTAGTGTGACATTTTTCATTGTTATTTTACCGCAGTTGTTACCCGTTGACCTTTCATATATTCAGGGTCAGGTTGGACCCATAAAAACAGCCAACAAAACAACTGGAAATGCTGCAACATGTGCATTACAATTCCAGAATGAGCTGGGAAAACTGAACAGCATCATTTAGGCTGCTGACATGCTTTGTGAAAGTGAAAATGAACAAAATTACAGCAAGATGCAGCCTATCAGCCATTTAGGTGATTTGGATTTTTCATTTCTCACTCTTCATTTTCCTGTTTTCTAATGTAACAGTGTATTCATTTTATTCCAGGGGAAATGCAAAAAAATATATATCATCATCAGGGCTACTTGTTTTCCACTTGACCTGACATGTCCTGAAATTGGGCTGTTTACTCAAGAAAGATGTTGCACAGTGGAGAGAAAATGAAGTCTCTGTGCCAAATGTTCAGGTTTTCCTCAGTGGGGGAGGTTTATAGTTGCTTGTGATCATCTCTGTCTTTACGAATTTCTTGCGTCATTTACAGTGTGTGTCAGCTGACAGTATCACGTGGAAATAAGTATATTTTAACCAAATTATATGGTGGTTTTTATCATTTTTATCACTAGATCTGAAATTCATAGTTTGAAAATGACCTTGCAAATGTGTGCACTAAATAATTATTTCTACATTGAACTGCTGTTGTAACTGGTTTTACTTTTCACCTGCCATGAATGTTTGAAAATAATGCCTACATTTATAGTTTATTAGTTTTCTTAGATGTGTTCCAGCTCACAAGGTTGTTTTTTTTTTACCTTGACGTCTGGTCCCAAAACATGTGAGGACTAAACAGATCCCTGACAATTTGGGCTGCAAACAAGAACACTGATTCTCTTAAATCTTTATTTGCATAAATACTCTGCCCCTTTGATTTGTTTATATATAGTGTTCTATTTAATGCGTGACTTGCCCTGACAAAGTAATGATTAACTTGTCCCAAAATATGTCTTCCTCCTTTCAGTTAAATGTCACAAAGAAAGTATGATATATATATTTTTTAATTCTCTCAATTTCTTTGTAATGTTTATCAAAAAATAAAAATAAGGTCATGATTAAAATAACCATCGATCCCCTCATTTGGGAGTGATTGTGTAATTACTGGCTGTTGAGATTTGACATCCTGCTCTGTTTGCTGTGTTATGGTGACCTGGCACTTAAACACACCGTGGTTATCGATTTGGCTGCATCTTTAATTTGTTTATCCTTGTTTTTTTTTTAACCTTTCTACTCTTGCCATTGTGTCCAATGAGCCCAGCTAGATGTCTAAGAGTCAGAGAGATGAGAGGGGCAAGCAGAGAGGAAGAGAGACGACTCATACAGTCCCAGTGCACAGCAGATATGAGGATGATTCATGTGTAAGAGGTGAGTAGTGTATCCTGGTAGATTTTGGCTTTCTTTTATCTCGTAGGTTTTGGTTAAAAACCATTGTCCTAATGTTTCTTATGTCCACAGTGATTTGATTTACTGCAGAGTCTCGGGTGTATTCAATGATCTGGCTGCAAATAGACCATCATACGTCATGCTGGTAGTGTGTTGAGTACCAGCTAAATGAAATAGCTTACTGCTAGTTTACAATTATTTTTTTCTCTATATCAGCTGCAACCAATAAAAGCTTTTCAATGTAAGAAAAAAGGTGAAGTGGGACGAGAACATTTTATAGTGGTGCAAGAGAGAGGACACGGAAGTTATTTGGGAATCATTTCTCTGACTATCCTCCTCTTTCTCTATCCCACGAACCTTCCCTTCCTCCTACACAGTAGAGGAAAAGAGGGAAAGGCTCTGCTGACAAAAAAACATTTAAGGAGGTTGGGAGGAGTCTTTTTGGATGTTTTTTATGGAGCTTGGTGGGCGGGAAGCCCAAGGCAGATAGGGCAAAGGGACTGAAAGAATAGTGGACCCTTCAAGTTGTCTTACAGGCAGGGAAGACAGAGAGAGGGTGAGTAAAGAGAGGCAGCGCACCACTAGTCTACAACCCACCCCCCACCCCACCCCCCTCCCAGCAAATGGGAGAGTAAGACTAAATCATGTTGCATATCAGTGGTGTTGTGCTGTGATGTTGCTCAGACAGAGCCCGGCGCAGAGCAGGCAGCCTTGCGGACCAGTACTCAGACCCAGGATCAGCCCAACCTTCTCAGAGCTGGAGACCCTCTCCCCTCAACGTCCCTCGCCTCCGCTGCGCGCCCCCCTCAGTGGAATGTACCCCGAAGAGAGCCAGGGATCCGGAGGGGTAGCCACTGTGGACTTCCTGGAAGGGACATACGACTATGCTGCCCCCACACCTGCCCCAACTCCTCTTTTCAGCCACTCCTCCCCTGGCTACTACTCTGCACCTCTGGATACCCACGGACCACCCTCAGATGGCAGCCTTCAGTCCCTGGGCAGTGGGCCTACCAGTCCTCTTGTGTTTGTGCCCTCTAGCCCCAGACTCAGCCCTTTTATGCACCCACCCAGCCACCACTATCTGGAAACCACCTCAACACCCATCTACAGGTGAGGGAATACAATCTTTCACCAGATCACCAGAGTGGAGAAAAGTGTGCTGTGTGCTTGGGGGGAAAAAAGTTATTTTTGTAGACTCTGCATCAACAGGTATGAATCACTGCTTTGATGGTTGTTTAAGTGACGTTGGTGTATTTTCTGTCTATTACTTCTAAATTTAGTAATGTATCTAATCTTTGTGGGAGGGTAAGTCATTTGTGAGAGATGCCACCTCCAGTGCTTGAATCTGATTGTTTGGTCAGTTTTGTTTGTGCTAGTAATTATTTAACTGATAGGAGCAGTGCAATCAAGAACCTCAATAGACCAGTCACAATTGTTTCTCCAGTATGGTTCTGTTGCCCACTCAAAGTCAAAGAATACAAAGTTAAAGAATAATTTCCATGAAGAAATAAATTCTCAGTTTATCTTGCTCATGAATAATTCATTTATTTCCTAATTTTACTGTATTTTCTCTACTGAGTGGTTGTAGGGCCAAATGTTGCCAGATAACTAGATTTAATATCTTTCACTCGCGTATTATAGCATTGGCATTCTGTTCAGTCTTCACAATGCAGTTATAAACAAAACGTAATTATATAACCGCATGTTTTTTTAATCTCTTGCTTTATACAAAACATTGCCGCTATGTCTATAGAAAGGATCAAGCTTTGCCCTGGTTTATAATTCCAGAGATTAAGGACTTTGTCAAGGACCTTGAGAAAGGAACAATATGTAAGAACAACAGAAGTACACGTACAGATTGTTTCCTGGCTCAGGTGGAAAATAGTACTGTGCTTTTGTCTCTGCCAATGTCAAATTAAAGTCAGTGTGGTAAATGTTAGAATTGATCTTTAAGTAGTTGCCAGCTTTAACTTTTTATGATAAAAAACATTTATTAGAGCAATTTTTGACAAAATGTCCACCTCTATTTTATGGCTATTGTTTATATTATTTCATATGCATCACAATTCATTGTAATTTATTGTTTATGAAAACACTTAATCATCAAGTGAATGTGTAAGACAATTTAACTGTGCTGAAATCAATGCCCTGTGGTAGGTCCAGTGTCCCATCCAGTCAGCAGCCAGTTTCCAGAGAGGACCAATGTGCCACTAGTGACGAGACATACAGTGTGGGGGAGTCAGCCGCTGGAGCTGGAGTGTTTGAGATGGCCAAAGAGATGCGTTTCTGTGCTGTGTGCAGTGACTATGCCTCTGGGTACCACTATGGGGTGTGGTCCTGTGAGGGCTGCAAGGCCTTCTTTAAAAGGAGTATCCAGGGTGAGTAATGTGTCTGCTTCGTCCATTTGTGACCAATGGATGTAACTCTCAAACGTTACCTGTTGAGAAAGATCATATCTTATTCTGTTTGTTTTGTGTTCACATTTTATATAAAAATTAAGAATTTCAATACAGTTAATTAGACTACAAGTGCTCAAACTGAAATTCAGTTTTTTTGTATTGTATCTGTCGTGGAAAATTATAACCATATGAAAGAACACAATTAACAGCACAATAGTCGACTTTGTAAATACAGAAAGAAATGATGCACTATGCCGCATAAAAACGAGTTTTGCTGTCAGTCAACAATTTAGTGTGGTTTACTCTGGCACATCTGGGAATCTAAAGAACATCCACAACAGAGAAAGTGAAAGTTTAGATGGTAACGGGTGTTGGTTTAGTGTGCCAGCTGTTTAGTAGGCTCCCGAAGTGAACTGCCTGTGACCTCAACAGAGAAATAAGCAGTCAAACTGGAGCTTGACAAAGGAGACAAAAATACATGTCATTTAAATTGTGAAACGGAGATATTTAAAATGAACGGAGTAGAATTTCAATTTCAACAAGTTTTTTTTTTTTTACTGTTACTATTTTCGCTGAAGTTTAATGCATTTTTCCTCTCTGTTTGAATCCCATGTCTTTCACACGACTTGGTGCACAACCTCCATGTACCGCTGCCTCTGTGTGCAGATAAAAGTGTCATCAGCTGTCGGTGGCTTAGTCATGTTTGTGATATGATGCTTCGGCATATTGACAAGTCTTGCAATGGAAGACAGGTAGACATAAAGAAACCAATAGTCCCCATGGCAATGACAAAGCCAAGATGCCATGTTTTAATTTTCTCCATCTCAGATTAATTTAAAATGAGAATAGAGTGTTCCTGGCTACTAAATAACATACATCTGAACCCTTGAGTGGGGGGCATGAAGTAATAGATTTTCTTCCATTTCAGGTCACAATGACTATATGTGCCCAGCAACCAATCAGTGTACTATTGACAGGAATCGGAGGAAGAGCTGCCAGGCTTGCCGTCTTAGGAAGTGTTACGAAGTGGGCATGATAAAAGGAGGTGGGTAGAAACACCAGCAGACAGCAGATCTTCCATCTCTTCCAAGACCAATCTCTCTCTTTTTTGTTTTTTTAATTTTATATAAAATGTTGCAATTTGCTGTCTATTACTAAATTCAGTTGCATTATTATTGGTGATCCTGTTGTTTTGGTGTGTTTGGTGAAATTGTTTAATAAGCCTTCTATGATTTGTTTTTCTTTTTGCAAAATTGAGCTTGTCTGTGTATTGTTTTATATGTAAGCAAAATATGCTAATTTGATTGCCCTCTTCCGAACAAATTTCCAAACTAATTGCCATCTATCAATTGTGACTTGTTGCTGAGAGGACTGGCACAAATATGAGGGTGCCGGTGGATGCAGATAAGCTTGAGACTAACTTTAACATGACCTTGAAGTGATTTCCTCTTAAGGAGTACAACTACTGATTAACACACACCCACATTTTGTTTTCATACTTCTTGAATCACACAGGCACATCCATTTAATCTGCACTGCCGGATTTTGTGGTAAGAACAGGATATGAAGTTATTTCTGAGTTAGGAAAAAGAAAAATGAGTGTGTGATTGTGTGCATGCATGTTAGTGGCTTTTTTTCTGTGTATCTTATTTTATTTATTTATTTTGTATTAAGGTGTACGCAAGGACCGTGGGCGTGTTTTGCGGCGTGACAAACGACGTACTGGCACCAGTGACAGAGACAAGACCTCAAAGGACCTGCAGCACAGAACAGTGCCCCCTCAGGATAGGAGGAAACACATCAGCAGCAGCAGTGCTGATGGTGAAGGAGGAAAATCACTGGTGACTGGCATGCCTCCTGACCAGGTGCTTATTCATGTGGAGACAGTGACATTTGTTTTTGAAACACCTTGTTGTGGAGCAAATTGTTGGTTAGGAGGAAATTTGGAACTGAAAGAAATATTAGGAATCATCCTCCTGTGACCATGAATATTCATATTAAATTTCATGGCAATGTGGATTGTGGGTGTTGATATGTTTGCAGTCGCTTTAAATCAGTTTGAAGCACAACAGCTTATATTTTTCTGGTTAAATGGACTTGATGGTGTGACTGTTTATCTGCTGCTTCCACAGGTGCTCCTCCTGCTCCAGGGTGCCGAGCCCCCAATGCTGTGCTCCCGTCAGAAGCTGAGCCGACCCTACACTGAGGTCACCATTATGACCCTGCTCACCAGCATGGCCGATAAGGAGCTGGTGCACATGATTGCCTGGGCCAAGAAGCTTCCAGGTACTGCTTAAAGTGGCAAGGTAGCCACACCACCAATAAATATTTTCAATTATTTTTCAGCAGTACAAACCCTCCTAAAATTACTGTATAATTCGGTGTATTTTTCTTTAAGATATTCATATTCATTTTCTGGCCTGAACTCTGTTTTGGAGCAAAAACCTACTACTAACTGGAATGGTTAAGACTTTTTTTGAGAGTTTGTGTGGGGTATGCCAGGAGTCTGGTGATGGTCACGGGCCGCTAACATCAAAAATATAAATAATCTGCTCTAAAAATGTTTTTTGTTAGTCTGACTGCTGTATGTCAGGCCTGTTGTAATGTCGTGGTGACATTAATATAAAGAAAGTTAATAAATGTCTTCCCTTCACAAACTGCAAGGAAGACGATAAAGATTAAGTATTGGATTGTATGATTCCAAGTGAAATAAAAGCCTCTCAGTGCAAACTGAGGTCTCAAGTTTAATAAAAACATCTAGGCCAGAAGGGTAACTTCCAGTTCAGATCAAATTCTTGCCAATAATTAATGCATACAGCAAATGCATTAAGATGCTAACGTTCAGTGGTTGTGGATGATTGACTGGAACCCCACAGATAGCTGCCCAAAGAGTTGGCCTCAAGCTTCTGCCTGTAGCTTTAGCTTTATTTAAAAACACTTGCCCTGTAAGTACATAGGTGAGGGCAGGTGCAGAGTCGGGTTCTGCTGGAGCACCATGACATCCATTGCATGTCTAGTCCACATAAGAACATATTTTCAAAAGCTTGGAAACATATAGATGTACTGTGTGACAGTGGACGTGGCCCTCGATTGTTGCGTATTTGACTGCTTAAGCAACAGCAGTCTCCCATCTCCCATCAGGGAGACCTTTATGATGGAAACACACACACACACACACACATGCAGAGCCATTACAGTGATGGTAATTACAGTCATCACCTTTTGAGAGGATTGTTTGACCAATCTGCTGGCACCCCATAGAGCCTAACTGCAGTATAGGACACACCACCCTTTTGCATGCAAGCACACACACACACACACACACACACCTAACACCTAACAAGCTCTCTATGTGAGTAAATCCTGATTTTGAGGTATTGCAACCTTATGTGTCACTAAAAGCGCAAAGGCACACAGTTTTAATTGCGAGGGGTCCCGAACAGGGTACAGAGGGGGGGACAATGGGAATGAATTGGCTGTAATTACATATGAATTGAGACAGCTGAGTGCCAGCGATAAGGCTTCTCATGAGGGCAGAGAGATTGCAGATGGTTTAATTTAATAGCCATTCCCTGCCAGAAAACAAGGGCATGCATATTTTTTATTTTTATGAGTGGGATGGAGGTGCACAGAAAAAACACTGGGACTGTTAATATTCCACACCATACGGCAGTAAACATCCACACTTATCAACACCAGGTTGTTTTCTGTGTTTGGATTTGGTCTGGATTGCAAATAATTTCTGTGATCTGGATAAAACACAAAAACAATTTAACTTATTTGGAATTGATCCGAGAGCTTTGTAATCGGAGCACTGATATGGCCTGATATGGCGTTAAATCTGCTCTAACTAGGTGTGGATCACCTTGGTCCTCGCTAATGTGCACTTTGTATGTGTGTTTTTCTAGGTTTCCTGCAGCTGTCCCTCCATGACCAGGTGCAGCTGCTGGAGAGCTCGTGGCTGGAGGTGCTGATGATCGGGCTTATCTGGAGGTCCATCCACTGCCCCGGCAAA
This sequence comes from Maccullochella peelii, assembly GCA_002120245.1. Classification (NCBI taxonomy): domain Eukaryota; kingdom Metazoa; phylum Chordata; class Actinopteri; order Centrarchiformes; family Percichthyidae; genus Maccullochella; species Maccullochella peelii. Next base: position 5,148 of record LKNJ01001863.1, on the reverse strand, counting down.
CTCATCTTCGCACAGGACCTCATACTGGACAGGTAGCGAGGAATACTTGCCTGACTTCTTTGTGACATGCACCCTTCTATACTTTTTCTTCTCTCTGACCCTGCTTTTCCTCCCTACTTCTCTATAATCCTTTCACTCTCACACCGATCTTTAGAGTGATACATCAGCATTGTAGATTTTCCATTTCACACCTTGCCAGCCATTGTGCCATCCCAACGCGCCCGTCATAGAATGAAAGACTAATTACATGTTCCCCACTGAGAGGAGAGCAGCCTCTCTAACCTGAAATACCCCCTCATCATTACAGTGTTGAGCTGGCAACCAGGACAGAGTTTTAATCAAAGCCTCAATGCAAGGAATGATGGAATAAAGAAGAACGGCGGAGGGAGAGATGACGGGGAAGGAGACGGAGGAGAGAGAGCTAAATGATGAACAGAGAGGACAAGAAAATAGAGATGCAGGGAGACATGAGACATGGCTGGTTTCTGCTTCGCAGGCACAGCCTGTTCCCTCCACTTCCCCCCGTCTTCAAAGTAAACAAGCTCGCCAAACCACAGTATCTCCCTCAGAGAGAAAAAGAGAGAGAGGTGGAGACAGAGAGAGGGATGAGACATGCAGACAGACAGAGCTTTTACCCTGTGATGTGCCTGATGGTCCCATTTGATTCAAAAGTGTATTAGAGAGTATTATCTCTAAAACCTGGTCCTTACCAATTGGATATGATGACTAAAATGCTGTGGGTCAGGGTTGACAAATTCCCTTGGCTCTGTGCTGTCCAAGTTTATCTTGCACTCTAACCACTGGATATTATCCATCTTTCCATCACTTTTCAACTGTGCCGACAAATGGAGTGTTGCAGAGACTCAGTCCATTAGTTGTTTATCTTGCCGCTCTTTGGGTAGTTTCATGGTCGCAGATGAAGTCAGGTTCTTTTTACTCTGACGGTGTGCTGCAGCTCAGAGCTTGAGCTCTGTTTTTAACAAATGCACTCTGACTTTTATGTTGTATTGAAATCATATTAATTCATGTGTGACTTACAGAATTTTAAATACAAAGAGAAACTCTAACATGTAGACAAAGTTCCTCATATTTTCTTTCACTGTGTTCTCCAGGAACGAAGGAGACTGTGTCGAAGGCATGGCTGAGATCTTCGACATGCTGCTGGCCACTGCTTCCCGCTTCCGCATGCTCAAACTCAAACCTGAGGAGTTTGTCTGCCTCAAAGCTATCGTCTTGCTCAACTCTGGTGAGGCAACATGTATGAGTGTGTGTGTGTGTGTGTGTGTGTGTGTGTGTGTGTGTGTGTGTGTGTGTGTGTTGACAGTTTTAGTTACCTTCTCAGAAACATTTTCAGAGAAACTGAGAGTAAACTGATGCCTGGAAACACTGACAAGTGGACAGCAGAGACACCTCTCTAGTAAAAACATAAGCTCTATAGTTTAATTCTTTAATTCTGCACAGTTTTGTTCGTTGGCACACCACTTTGTCGCAGGTTTCTGTTTCCGAGAGTAAATATTGTGTCACATTACACACATCATTGTGTAACACTGTCAAACTACACCCATAGAGGTGTAGCTGTGAACGCTACTCAGGCACATTAGGCGAACAGAGTGTTCTGGAAAGGCCTGTACCGTCAATATGCCCAATAAATGTTCCCATGACAACATGAGACAGCACAGGGGGCTGTGTTTGTCCCGGAGATTGAGATATTCTATATGGGAAACTCAGTAAACTGAAATACCAGCGGGATGACACAACTGGCACAGCTGCTAGAGCTGGATGAACTTTTAATTACTGCGTGGGCAATACTGCATCATGTCTGAGTCAGATCTTTTATCAAGTAAAAAAATCATTGTTTTTTGTTTTGTAGCTTGAATCTGTAGCAGGTCAAGTGAGTTTTGTCTATATGAGGTGTATTACTCCTACCAAAGTCTCTGTTTAAGTAAAGAAAGGTTACCATTATGTTTTTCCTATGTCAGGTGCCTTCTCTTTCTGCACTGGCACAATGGAGCCCCTCCACAACAGCGTGGCAGTGCAGAACATGCTGGACACCATCACAGACGCTCTCATACATCATATCAGCCAATCAGGATGCCCGGCTCAGCAGCAGTCGAGGCGGCAGGCCCAGCTGCTCCTCCTGCTCTCCCACATCAGGCACATGAGGTGAAATTAAATTAGAAAATGTCTTTTTCGATTTAACATGTTCTGCTAAGAATGCTAAATGCTTTAAAAGGGCATGGGATCTTTTTAGAAACGTAATTGATTGTCTATATTCAGGTAAGCTGGTTTTATCATAAATCATCAATAAAAGGCAGGCAGATACTTTCTCATTCAGTTATCATGTCAAGTTATTTCAATTCATTGATGGTTGTACAGTAAATAACAGCATATAAACCACAATAAAACAATTTATTTAGTGAAGTGCTTAAAGGATAAAGACCAACAATAAATTGTTATTGACAAACATTGTTATCAGCGAGCCATACTGTTACACTGGGTGACATTTTTCTTCATTACCACCATCATGGGCGCTGTCATTTATGTTGAGTCACTACCACATATACCATCCTGCTGCTGTAAATACTCACTAGAGCACCAAGTGTGTATTATTCCACAGCAGAAAGTAGTCCCCAACAAATGGACTACTTTCTCCTCTTAGAGTAACGTTCATTAAAAACTGCAGTGGCGAGTTTTTATTAGGAGTTTTTTAAAAAAAAAATTTTTTTTAATGAATGAACCATACATTTGTGACCTGTTTTTAAAGATTTATAGTAGGAACGAATGGACCTGGGGCTACAGACAAGTAGGGAAGTCTCAAGAAGTGCTGAGAGACAGATTTAAACTTACATTTGATTTGTGGACAGTAAAGAAATACATTAAATTAAATTTAAAGTGCTTAGCAAGATAATTCTCAAAAGAAAGTAGTAAGTAACAACCTGAACAATAAATAAAGAAGAAAAAGCAACAAATTAAAAATGAATAAATCAGACTACAAGCTCGAGAACAATAGAAGTCCAAAAGGTATAAACACATAGAATTGTAAAGCCGAACAGAGCCATCAAGGATGATTCATAAACTTGATCTAATTCCGCTTCTCCCTTTTGTTTACTTTCCCTGCAGCAACAAAGGCATGGAGCATCTCTACAGCATGAAGTGCAAGAACAAAGTGCCTCTGTACGACCTGCTGCTGGAGATGCTTGACGCTCACCGTGTCCACCGCCCAGACAGACCAGCTCAGTCCTGGTCCCAAGCTGACGGAGAGCCTCCCTTCACCACCACCACCAACAACAACAGCAGCAGTGCCAGCGGCGGCGGCTCCTCTTTAGCTGGTTCCAGTTCAGGACCCAGAGTCAGCCCAGGGAGGTCAGGTCCAGGTGTCCTGCAGTACGGTGGGTCCCGCTCTGACTGCACCCACATCCTTTGAGACAGAGCACAACACGCAACATCTGAAGATCAAAAGTCATTCTTATGGATGATGTGTGTAGTACAGAATGAAAGATAAAGGTTATATTTGAATTAATTTCACGAGATAATTATTTATAAATGAATTGATTTTATAGCTGTCCTTTGCACTACTCCAATTCACTACAATGTGAGCTTCAATGCAGTCAATCATTAGGTCATATTGTGGCACTCTGTTAACTACTGTGATTTGAAATGACAAGCAGCTAATTTTTCTTTGTATTCACTTTGACCAAAGTGCACTTCCTCTTGGGTTTAAGGGACTACTGGGCATTAGTTTTACTTTTACATATTAAGGATGATTACACACTCAACTATGATAAGAAACAGGTTAAAATGAATGTGTAATGTATTTTGTGTTCAAATTCCAACATTGTCTATTTCACTGATGACATTATGAAATGAACAGTGGCTGAGGATATATCTGTCGAATTTTGAATAGCTAAAAATTGCACGGTCAAATCCTAGAGCACTGATTACATGATGAAGGAAGCCGAACTTTATTGTTGGGTAACTTCACCCCATCCACAGCTTTTTGTGTATAGTAGGTTTGTTCTTTATACTTGCTATTTTTTTCTGAATTTGTCATGTCTTAAATGTCTGTGTCTGTAAAAGAGAGACTTAGAGATCTAATTGTAAAGATTTCTGATTTGAACATGATCAGGTGTTTTCTTTATTAGCTGCTATACACTGCTAAGTACCTGTGTAATAGTTTGGTTTATAAAATGACAGAAGGTGAATGAGCTTTTTCTGTCCGACCAACAATCTAAATCCCAAATGTGTTCGATTAACTATCACAAACGACAAAGAAAAGACAAAAGTGCGTTCAGACAAAAATTGAAGCAAATTCTCATCTCGTGCAATTCAGATGGGGAGTCACGCCCCCCATTATGTCATCAAATGCTTTCATAAGCTAAAAGAAAGCTAATGTTATGTATGTAAGAATATAAAAGAATTGTCCACAAGCCTTAAGTCTATATAATTTAACACAGGCCATGATTATTAAACCTAGCTCTCTGTGATAAGAGACCATGCTCTTAATTAAAGCCACTTTTTCATTGTTTGCTGACATTATGTAAGCAGATATTTTGTGCACCATAGATTTGTAATATGTCAAATAATTGGAATAACATACATTGGCCACTGTTCTGTGCAGTCTTGGTGATGCAGTACACTGCCAGTTTGAACACAAGCATTAAATATATTGGGAAAATGGCCAAAAGTTGACCGACGTGTAGAGAATGCACGCAATTAAAATGTATGTTGCCAGGATACAAATGATAAACAAAGAGATGCAGTCACGGTGTAGTCTTATATTGTCGAATATGATCTGTGCCACATGTGGAAAGCCTCCATACAGGATCAGAAAACTGGATTTGGCCACTTGAGCTGTTGAGTGTAAGTCCAGTCAAACCTGACATCACGGTCATTTGTTTACTGTGCATAAAAATAAAAACATTAATTGGCAAAAAGTTTGTCACCGTATTTATTAGTGGGAATGCTGATTCAGCATTCACACTATTGTTATCCTGTTCTTTATTTTTTAGTGGGAATGCTGATTCAGCATTCACACTATTGTTATCCTAAGGTTTATTATTAGTGGGAATGCTGATTCAGCATTCACACTATTGTTATTCTAAGGTTGTCACACGCACAGCTGATGTTGATAAACAAATTAAACATCAA